>JALLBA010000656.1:0-15544 GCA_036939675.1 Cyclostephanos invisitatus
ATTTTCTTCTCCTGACCTGAACTACATGCCACTTCAGTTTCACTAGTAACATTTCTTTTCAAGGGATAAGTTATCCACCCGCCTAGGTCACAGACTGACACTCACAAGAAGACGACCTGGTCAGAATCCTCCCTTACTCACAGGGGTGTGAATATCACAGAAGAAATCTTCAACAAGTGCGACTCTTCCATCTACCATCTTCAGATGACAGACAACCCAGCCTTTCACAGTTTTTGTTGTTTCAAAAAAGTCAGCAGCAATTGAGGGAGTATTATGTAGAAATCCCAAAGTTGGGATTGGATCACGGGTCTTGGTTCGGGACATGTACTTGCGAATCCCTATTGAAGGAAGGCATCCCATGCGATCACATGGCCGCCATAGCAAAGTGTGGAGCCACCCCAAATCTGACTAGGGTGGAGATTATGCCATTCTGGCTCACCCGTGCTCATTGGCAATTACAATTCCCACTCGATTCTGTGTATAAGGTGGATATCACATGGGCTAATATTAAGAAGTCATCTGTTGCAAATGATAGCATGAGGTACTGTCCTAGTTGGGTGGCTCCACGAAAGAAGGGTTGACCAAAGAAGGACGCACGTAAGTTGGAAATTGCCGATCACGTCTAGCAGGGTGTTGCAACGAGGAGACGCAGGAACCCCATCGTCCCAGAAACTATTGTCGATGAGGTGAATGAGGATGACACAGCAATCGAAGAGTTTGAGGAACTCAAGTTAGAAGACACAAAGGATGGTATCGTAGGGATCGCATAGGTTGTTAATGTTTAGGTTAGGTTCATTTGGTTAGGAGGTAACTACTTTAAATCGTCTACTTGACAGTCTTTCCATTCTTTCCCTTACGACGGTCACCCTGGGTGTTATTGGCTTTCAGTTCATCAATCTGTGCTTTGATTGTGGCTACTTTCTGGTAAACACTTTTTTCTTCCAAGCAGACCACTCATCAAATTTTGCATAAGGATTCTTACGATTAGGACTACTGGTCATCCTCTGGAGGATCACCAGATCGCCAGCAAGATTAGCGCAAAGGGTCTTGATCTCATGTTCCAATTTTGCAATCAATAGGGCATTATCTGTACCATCAGCTTCAGCATCATCGTTGACATTGTATCCATTTGATTCGTCAATTTTATCATCAAGGTTTTTGTCATCATCGGCATCATCTTCCATGCCCGAATAAAAATTCACATCGTCAGAATCATGTTCCTCAGATTCTTCGCCAGAATCAGATAGCACATTCACATCAATGTTTGTGTCCTCTAGATCCCACTGCTCCTCCTCTTCGACAGTCAGCCTGACTTAATTGCAATGATGCTCGATCTGATTGTGTCCTGTGGCATTGGTGTGCTGTGTTTATCAAAATAAAAGGTTAAATATCCATCAATGACATTCATTGACATCTCATATATCTTCTGGATGTGTCGACACAAACGGATGCAAGTGAGATCAGAAATATGCACAATCCAACAAAATTTGGTCTCACGACTTTTATCATGCAAGCACTGCATTGGAGAAGGAAGAGGCACTGCAGCAGCGGAATCAGGGACAACGAAGAACAATAATTTTGCAACAATGGGACGTTCCTCCCGCTGAGGGGGGGGGAGGGGTGAGAGGATCAGTTTGTGCCATACTGCGAGTCCGCACCATTCTTGTGACATACAATTTAGGGCCAATCCAATGAATAAGTGAGTACAATATGGATCACAGATGCATGTTAATGACATGAGGTATTGAAGATGATCTAAAATACACTGTTAGGTATTGAAGATGAATGTATTTAGGTGGTTCACACATATTGGACTACAAGGTGAGGTATTTTAGATTGTCTATTATGTCAGGTGAGGCACTTTGGATGGCATGTAAAATCTGAGCGAGCTACTCTTTCAACCCCAGCCCTAGTGCTTTGATTAACCCCTCACCATTGCAATCGTTTGACAACCACTCCCCGGCACTGATGGTAGTGATACAACATTATAATCATGTGATGTGTGTGTGTGTCGAGTGTCGAACTTTGGATCCAATTTTGCTGGCGACATGAGAATCGTTCTGGTTCTGGCAGTAGTGTACTACACAGTAGGACAACCACCCAACCCTCCTTGGTTGGCCCCATTCTCGTATTTTGACAGCAACCCCTCTGTCTTTGTTCATCATCTTCCCGTGGTTGAACAAGGACACACCGGGGAGGGGTAAGGTCATAATTCACTCCCCCCCTCCTGCTGCCCCACCCTTTGACAAGAATTTTTCTGACTGCTCCTAGGAAAAAGCATGTTAGGGAGTGGAGACCAATTTCAATACCAATATGTGAGAGGTCCATTTTTGGAGTTCATAATTACAAGAGCATAAGAGTGCGTGAGGCATTATGAGGCTGTTGAATCATGTGCCTAGCTCGTTGGCATGGAGGGGTGTTGTGTGATTTGGCAATTAGGAGTACAATTAGTTTTGGGTTCAGGCCTTGTACATAGGCAAAATCAAAATCATACCATAATCACAAATCATACCTTTCCCGCCACACAAAGTACCATACCTCATCCATAGGCACAAATTCATGCCAAGAGTAGAAATCATACCGATAGGTTCATATGGGACCAGTAAAAAGTAAAGAGGCCCGGACGGGCGTCCACAGCTGGGAGCGGCATTTTGCTGGTCGACGCGTATTGACGTTGCCGTTGTGCTGGTGCTCCGCGCTTGCCTGACATTATTGGATTGAGAAAGGGTGGGGGGGGCAGTGATAATGGAGGACTGAGATGATGGGAGGGGAAGCGTTCTCAACCTTCGTTGTTGCTTCGGAAAATGGCAGCTAATGAATGATGATTGATGATAGGGGCGGGGTGGGGGGGGGGGGTGTTTCTGTTTCTGTTTCCAGGGCTGATCAGACTCCTGGACGCTGCTACCCCGGCCAGACCTGGAATCATACCTTTTTTTGGGCGGAAAAGGTATGATTTCATGATTTCGGTGCCAAAAAGTTTTGCCTATTGACAAGGCCTCATACTGTAGAGGTTGGGGGATAAGAACAACTTCCCGCCAAATTTCTTTTGAATTCATTTTGGTAAAAAATTGTCCCTAGACAAAATTCAGGATTCGATTTGGATTTTACACAGAGCTACTAGACAGGATCAGATCTTATTTTTTGTCCAGGGACAGTTTTTGACCAAAAGGAAGTCGAAAGAAATTTGGCGGGAAGTGGATCTGAGGCTGTTGCATTTTATCTACGATTGATAATACTGCAAGGAATCCGTATAATAGTTGCGAAAAAAAGATGATGGGAAACAAACAGATACCCAGCATACCGTGTCCGAGCGCTCGTGATTCGCACATAAGCCTCTCAAAAAAGAGGCCGATATATTGGAAGAGATTGATACTCTGCTGAGTCCTCGCAACGCATTTTTTCGTCGTTTTTTTTTCGTCGAGGCTGTATCGTAGTTTTCGATCCGAGCGCGACTCGCTTATCGAGTGAATCGAATAGCCATAATTTTTATCATAATTTCATTGCATCATCAATACTGGTTCATTCAAAACAAGAGGGAGAGACGGAAGCAACAATGAACGCCTCCCCCCCCTATTCACAATTCGATTCCAAGGGACGATGCGTCAATCACCCTGCCGTCCAAATGCGATGCAAGAAGCTCGGGGGCGGATGGAAGACGCTCACCAGCATATGCGCCATGTGCGCGATGGAATCCCTCCGCATATCCGACGACGAATCGCACGACGGTCCTCGAAGACCGCCCTCGACGACGTCCTCGTCGTCGTCGTACCATCGCGACGACGACGCCCTCGTCGACATGAGGAAGCGACGCGATCATCGTCGGGGCGACGATCGGAGCGTCGATCGGAGCGTCAACGACCAGCAGTCGGTCCTGTCGGCTCCCGCGGCATATCACAGGACGTCTCCCCCGTCACCGTCGATGGGGTCGCACCACCACCACCGCCAGTCGCACCATCACCGGATGCAACACCGCCGAAAGCGGTCCGTACAACAGGATCAGGTCGCGATGGCACCGCCGCGCCAACATCACCAGGCACCAAGTCAAATCGTCGATCATCGTCCGCCGCCGATGACGTACAAGAAGCAGCCGTCGTACGACTCGTCGTCGTCGTCGTGCGATCTAACGGCGGACATGTACGATCCGGATGTGAACTCGTACGCGTCGTCGAGGTCCGGGTCGCGCTCAGGTCGCTCGACGCGCGGTGGCGATGGGAACAACAGGCCGCTCGAGCCAACGACTACCGAGGAGGAAGAAGGACACTACGTGTGCGGGATGGCATACGACCACGGGACGTACTACACCGGACAGATCGACGTCATAACGAAACTGCCACACGGACTCGGTACTCTACGACGGGGGGGGGGCGTCCTCCTCGAGGGGGAGTGGCAACAGGGCGCGCTCGTCGCGCCCGTCGCCGGGTCCTCGTCTGGCGGCGGGCACCGTACCGTGCCATCGTCACGCGAGGATGAGGATTACATCGACGACGACGACGAGCGCTATTGCCTCCCGACGACAGATGACGAACAAGAAGAAGACGACGACGCCTCGAGCATCTCCTCCACACCCACGGAATGGACGTCCGCGTCCTCCTCCCCGCGCAGCGCCGCCTACTCGGCGCGCGAGAGCAAGCCGTCGATATTGCCGTACCAATCCCATCCTCCGACGATGGCGATAAACGGCACGAGGGCCACGTTCGACAGGCTACGGGACTACGAGGAATACGTCGACAAGTGCGACGAGGAGGGCGATTGGTACCACGAGCCGGGGTGCGTCCGCGTACACCATCAGGACGACGTTTACGACAGGGTGAGGAGAGTTCGCTTCCTATGCGATCCTTGAACAAAAGGAAAAAAAATGGCAATGTTTTGCATGGAACCCGCCTCTCGTCTTACCGCGTGAGGCCCCGTGTTTTATTCATAGCTTTCTTGTGGTGTGTTACAATCGGAGTATCATAAAATGTATAAAAACCAGAATGAAATTCCGCTGAATTACATACACTAGCTCCTTGCCCTATATTCAAATTGAAATTGTGATGTATCTGAAATGGTATGGTGTATTATGACACATGTGCACCCTTGAAGCCCCAGCAAAATCCATTGGAAAATATTCGATGTTACAAAATGTAACTTTTTGCCATTGCTTGAAATTGGAAAGCGTACCGGTGCTCCCCTTGCTGAATTGGATTGTACCTGCGATACACATTGCACGGCGAAATTGTCACTTTGCACCAACAAGTCAGAACAACGTCAAAGTCTCCAAATGATGGCGATTTTGACGTCCATTTGGAGGTCTTTGGCGCAGATATTGTGTTATGAATACACAAAAGTTGGTCATTTTGACTTGTTGGCTAATATCGTTTCACTACCGATATGGTAGCGAAACAGCCACAAAACACAAAACACACAACACACAACACACAACACAGACGCCATAACAACAAACACAAGATGAGCAGCTCACCGCTCACCCTACCCTTCAGCTGCTTTGCCTCTCTCTCTCAATGGGTAGAGCAGCGATACCGCCAAATCATGGCGCTGCCGCTCTCCAACGCTGCGCTGGGTGGGGGGCCACATGAGGCGGCCGTGGGACAACAGCGGCCGCCATGGTTGAAAAGTGTTGTCTTGGTGCTCATTTTGGTAGTGTTTTGCATGCTGTTTTGCCATCGCAGAAAACACGAGGCTAAAATGCTGCATTATTAGTGACAAGTTGTAAACAATCAACTAGCCTTGTTGCATAGCATGTTGGAGAGTTGTGCCACACCCCAGAGTGGGGTGTGAGGCACCATTGCAGCCTCACAGTGACGGCGGCCGCCATGCCATGGTTGGGGTGTTTGTTTTGTCTCAAAGTAGAAAGGTACTGATTCCTACATAGAGGAGGGTAATTGAGAAAATTCCAGCTTCCTATCGTCCAATTACGATATGATGAGGCATCTCTCCCAAAGCATGAATCATCCTCGTCGTGGTATCACACTCACCATCATCCAGGCCACCATCGCCGCACTGACGATTCCCGATGTGGCCTCCCTGTTTCTATTGAGCAACCTCCAGACACCATTATTCATTGTCAACACCCAAGCTTTGCATCGACTTGTCCGCCCGCCGATGGGCGTGGACGATGTCGGAAAAGAAGCATCCGCACCAATCTTCTTCGTTCCCTCAATTCGATGTCCCAATACCGATGTAGTACTGCGCCCGTTGATGATTGGATCACGACGTGCCATGTATGATGGAAGCAACGTGATGGTGGAATGCCAATTTGACGTGGTGGAAGGACGACCCGCAGTGGGATACATACATTCTGCGGTAGTTCGTGCGTGCAAGAAGGCTGAGTCAGGTTTGGATGATCCCGTGTCCACCTTCCTAGGGGCAATCGATGCGGATCCCTCACTTTGCTCCGGATGCGGGAGGCTTATGCTTGGCCTTAACAATCATTACGTCGGGGGATACTACTGGGCAAGGAGCACAGGCACAGGATTGTCCACATGGAAGCACCCAGCGTCTCGTTCAGCGGCGGCGACTGGGGAGGGAGGTGGTTACATCAAAGGTGAACAATGAAAAATGGGGGTAGAAAGTCTGCCTATCTCCATACGGTGTCTTCTAGAGAGCTTGAGGGTGGTGACGAATAAATAGTATAGTGGGTTTAAAATTTCTACCCCCAAAATTTAGGATTTATTAAGACCGAATTTAGACCACCCCCGATCCATTATTGGTCTATAATTTTAGGTCTGCCACATACAAGAGGATTTGGTATTCTTTCCAAGCCCACCAAGGGAAACTACCAACACCACCACCCTGGCTGCCGCCGCCGGAAATGGCCCTTTGGCGCTGCATATTGAGGTTGATAGTTCCACTACGTCGCATCGAATTGATTGGAGACGATGCCCCGAGCAAGCGAATATGCTTCTTGCCGGCGATGATCCGGATCCGGTCTATATCCCTTGAAACGCTCCAGTGGTGCGGCAATGATGCAATGAATCTTTCCTCGCCGCCGGAGCATATTGAGGGCTTTAGACCGGTTCATCGCCAGAGAAAAGCATATTCACTTGATTGGGGCATCGTGCCCCATCTGTTGAATGCATTGTAGTGGAATTTTTGTCATTTTCATTGGTCATCGGTGCTTACGTTGGAACAAATACTGCATACTACCGTTTTTGCCGGGGCATAAGCACCACCGGGGCATAAGCAACATACAGTATATTTTTCTCGTAATCCTAGGTAATTAGCCACCCTATGTGCTCGCAGGTACAAATTAACCGCCACAGTACAAACGTAGAAAATGGAGGGAACCTTATTTTGAATTCCAACGCAGCAACTGTACAACACCCAAAAAAAACTCATGTGACAGTAAAAAACCTTCGCACTTTGTCGTTTGGGTGGTGCTTTATGCTCCGGCGAAAACGGTAGCAGGAAAAGTATTAATTTACATACCCAACGTATTTTTTTTCGTTCTAAAATATTTATTCCGGTCTAAATTCTAATGCAGATATGATGTTCGGACATGGCGGATAGAATTTAGGCTAAATATGGTAGGATTTAGAAAAGGTTTAGACTCTAAATCCGATCTAAACCGTTGAGTTAATATTTTATTGAGAGTAGCGAGCCGGGGGGGAAGGGGGCGTTTTTGATTTCATTTCGTATCTATTCCTATCGTACGCTCATTCAGACCGAAAAACTGCCAAGGAAAGGGAAATGCCAATCTAACCACCTTCGCATGGCGATTTTCTCGTTTTCATCCCCAGCCGAAATCGCCCGACAAAAACGACATGAGCGTAACAAATAATTTGCCGTTTTAATTCCTCGCAATCAATTGATGCTTCAAGGATTTGAATAAAACGAAAATTATAGTAGACGAGTGAATTCGAATATGTAGACGTTCCTCCCCCGGCGGTTGCGAAACTTGAGCCTACGGGAATAATTGTACTTGTTCCCACGCTGGAAAGTTTGAACGCCGAGTTACAGTTTTTGCACTTTCTCACAATTCAAAGTGTCCGACGGGCGGTATGTTTTTTGACGTGCCAACTGTCAGGCCATCCCTCCATCTTATCCCGCGCCCGCACCTCAACGCTAACAACGATTCAAAGGCTCATCCTCTTTTGCGAGAGAGAGAGCCGCAAAAAGCAAAAAAAGGCGCAACGATGATCGATACAATCGGCCACAATTTGAAAAGTTGCGATCGATAATATTCATATATCACCCTGATGGCAGTTTTCGTTTTTGGAACGCCACAATTCATAAAACGTAATCATTCACAACAACTTACAGAAGCGCAATACAACATGGAACAGCACTTGACCTTCTCCTCCCCGATTCATCACCAGGGCGAGTATTACGACATGGAAGTAAGTCGAAGCCGCGACGGGGGCGCCGTCGTAGTGTCCGACGAATGCGAATCCGACGTCGTCGACAAGATGGCGTCATCATCATCGGTCGTCGATGCCACGTCGTCCTCGAGGTCGCCCACGTGCGTCGTCTTCGCGGTGGACGAGCGCCTCGGCGACGTATTTCGCGTGCCTCCCGTCGCCGGCTTCGCATTCCATCGCGATGCCGCCAACGAGGACTTTGACGAGGACGAGATCCTCGAGGACGATCGTCGAGAACATCACCACCACCACCGGGGTGGGTACGAGATGGTCGCGGCGCCGATGGGGGTCGATAACGATATCGCGCCTCCGTTGCTACGCCCATCGAGATGCCTAACCCCGTCCTTCGCGACCGACGAGGAGGTCATGCTATCGACCTTCTCCGAGGATACCGACGAAACGTCGTCGTCGTCGTCGGCGTCGATATCCGGCGACGAGCATCATCATCGCCATCGTCGTTACCTCCCGACCATACGCAGGCGTCGTGACTGTAACGCGCCATCCCTCATGTCCATCTTCCGCCCGTCGACGTGCGGGACGAAGCGACGATGCGACGACCTCGAGGACGACCAAGATGACCACGACGAGGACGAGGACCGTCATCGATGCTGCTACCACTATCACCACAAATATCGAAGATCGTCGGACGATTACGACGACGAGGAGGACGACGACGGTTGCGGTCCGACGCTGTTACGACGTGCCAATCCCGTGGGGAGCGGCGAGATGCGCGACGACGACGATCGTCACGACGCGGAGATCTCCCTCTCGTCGACCTACTCCTTCGCGAGTGCCTTCAAGCGCATATGCCGAAGCGGCACCGGGAGCAGCGGCGGCGGCGGCGGCAGCAGCAGCAGCAGCGCGAATTCCTCCACGATCTCGCTATCGCTCATGAACGCCGTCCCCGAGGAGGGGAGGGGGTATGGCGGGATCGATCTCGTCCCGAGGACGACGGCCATACTCGAGCGTCTGCAGCATCCGCTGTCGTCCATGATGACCGCCACGTCGAACGACGATGTCGAGTTCTTTCGCGATCGCAGCTTCCACGAGTGCGATTGAGAACGGGGGCGGCCCTACTATCCCCAAACACACACCCTCTCCCGCGCTGCCTCGGCGTATCCCCTTCATGAAGGCGCCCATTTTCATTTTCGAGGGCATACTTTGTGTGTTTGTGTGCGTTCAAGTGTAATGCGCACCGCTGCCCGATACCCTCTCTAGAGATCGCTAGAGAGAGGTCGTATTCATCATAATATTATAAAATAGAGACAGACAAGAATCCAAATAACCTTTTTTTGAATTACCCTCTTAATCTTGTGTTATCCAAGTTCTAACACGCCTATAATACCTGATCTATCTCGTAATCATTGGCCGATGGCGATTACTTACTGCGGCCCCACTTCGTTGGTGTGTGGTGGGGAGTCGTTCGTCGTTACTAATCCATGACATTTGGTCTGGACCGAATCATAAAAGAGGATAGTCGTTCCCTGCATTGACGCTGCGGTAGAAAACCAACTAACGTCAAACATCATATGATGATAGTTCCTGCTTCAAGTTCAGAAAGGAAGCCACAACAAGGAAAGGCTTGGTGTTTAATGCACCACTTTTTCATGGGGCACGGGAAGGTTTTGTAACGCCCGAGTCAGACCGTGCAATACCCCCCCAAGTTCAAGACAAAGCCTCACTTAGTAGATGCCAAATCAGCTGCAGGTGGGAAAAATGTTCGACATATTGTTGGTAGTAGGTTGCAACTCACTCAAGAAGGCAATGGTAGCAGTGGCAGAGTGGCATACCAGAAACAGAAAACAGGATCCTGCAAATGCAAATCCAAGAAAAGCAAAGAGGAAGCAATGGGTGACGGAAGGCATTGGGGAAAGGGCAGCATCAACGCAACAACAAGCAACAAGGAGGAGGAGGGCAATATGAATATGGGACCCAGCGAGGCAACGACAGCAGAGACAGAAACAAAGTGGGTGGGGGATGATTAGTGTTAGTGCTTGGGTGAAGTTAGCCTCCAAGAGCCACAGCCAATGGTACATTATTAATCTAATCATTATGGCCATATTATGGTGTCCATGGTCTGTCATGTCGTGTGGTGATAGTTGTTGCAGCCCCAGCCACTTTGCTAATACAACATAACAGTGATGGCAATAGAAATAGAAAAGATGTCATTATCATGAAATGATATGTTATTGCACAGGCTTTGTTTCTAATTCCAACATATCTAATTGTGCATGAAATCATGGTGATCTATGGGCTTGTGCTGCTGTGTGCTGTCAGAATTAAAATCCATCCCACATGCATAAGTTATTTCTCCTTTGAGTTACTCATCTCATTATTTGAGAGAGGGGATGTGTGTTGTTTTTTTACCCTTTTTTCAAATCACCATTATTTATTCCCACTTTGATTTGTAGGGCGTATCCCTAAAATGTTTCTGCCTGGATTTTTTGCGCACAAGACGAGAGGTGGGTCCGGTCCCACCACGGCCTCGTCCCCGTCCCATCCCACACCGGGAAAATACGGAAAATATCATCACGATGAAGAAGAATAGGATCGTCACCCGCATAAAGGACACCACCGGCATAGCCAAGTCGAAGAATCGAAGCGAGGACCTGACCGAATTGCGCGGCAAGTACCAGCAATTCAGCAAGAACCTCAAGTTCCTGATATCGTCGTTAACGAACAACCACGCGTCGATGGTCGCGTATGGCAAATCCAGACTCGAGGTGGCGAAGGCGATCAATTCCCTCACGGTGGACACACCGTTATTCGGATGCGCGGGGGACATACCCGCCGGTGCCGTGGGCACGATCGACGGGGTATCGGGAGGGGGAGTGGGGGACGCGAATCCCTCCACGACCGACCTCGTCGTCGTCGGCGGGGGGAACAATCCATCCTCCTACGCCGCGATACACCTGCAGCTGCACAGGAAGAACAAGCTGTATCACGACAAGTACACCGAGCACATTCTCAACTACGCCACCGAGTGGGAGCGCATCCTGACCACGCGGATAACCGGCCACCTTCGGCAGTCCGAGACGTTGCGGGTCGACCTCGATCACTACGGCAAGAAGGTCGAGGACCTGCATAAATCCATAAACAAGACGATGACGAAGGGTAAGATCGTGGGGGACGAGAACGTCGACAAGCTCAAGCGGAACGAAGCAAAGCTCGTTCAGGCGAGGCAGGAGTACGATCGATTCGTGAACGACTTATGCGGCCTGATGGAGGAGGTCATGCTAAGGGGATGGAAGGATTTGCATCCCCTCCTCGTGAAGATGGCGCAATTCGACACGACCCTAAGCAACGAGGAGTCGACGCTCCTGCAGGGTGGCATGAGCAACGTCACTGAACGGCTCAAGGGCATGAGGAACGAGTTCCCTGGACTCAAGCCGCTCGGTAGGCTGAAGGAGCTCGAAACGTGGTCCCTCGAGAGCCTGGCGAAGGCCAATCCATCCGGTCAGGAATCGCTGGTCGTGTCCTCGGGGGGGGGGGAGTACGCCTCGTACATAAACGCGCCGACGGGGAGGGTCGGGTTGGTGCACGCGGGATTGAGCAGTCGTAGCACCGACGAGATGAACGCGGTCGGGGGGGGGGGAGGCCTGTTCGGCGGCGGGTCGTCTATGCCGTTCGGCCGCGCGTCGAGCTTCAACGGCAATCCCGGATCAGACCCGGCAGCGGGGGGGGGGTATGGTCAGCAGATGATGACGTCCATTTCCCGGTCCAGCACTAACGATGGCGGGGGCGGGGGATACAATTGGGCGACGGGGGGATCAGATGCGGGAGGAGGAGGAGGCAATGCCAACGGCGGCGGTCGATCTTCCGCCCCCTCCTCGGGGGGATTTGATTGGGCGACGGGCGGAGGGGGGGGCGGCGTCGCCATCAACGCGCACGATGGCGGCGGTCGATCGTCGAGCTATCGGGCCGCGCCCTCCTCGGGCGGATACCCCCTTAGCCCACACGAGGGACGATCGTCCATGTCCAGCATGCTCACGACGATGCAGGCCGCAGCGCCGCCGCCGACTCTGGGAGACATTTACAGCCTCAGCAACAACGGCTCCTCGTCAATGCCGCAACTCGCCACGGCCGTCCCCCCTCCTCCTCCCTCGATGCCGCCGCCGCCGCCGCCGCCGCCCCCCGCGCCATCCTCCCAACTTTCCATGTACGGAAACGACTATCAGGGAGGCGGATCGTACACTGTCTCATTGAGTTCTCAAAGCGGAAGCACCAATCCTTTCGATGATGGGGGTTCGATGAGGACATTGTCCATCGGCGGTCCACCGCCGGCGCAGGCCCCTTACAGCAATTCGTATGGCGCCGCGCCAGCAACGAGTGGAGGTGGAGGGTTGCCGTATGATCCCTTCCGTTAGTGAGAGCGAGAGAAAGAAACAATATAATTGAACATATGTATGAGGAGGGGAGGAAATGTCATGGCGGATTCGAGAAATTCTATAAAAAGAACCCGAGCCACGTTAGATCGATCCTATGAAGCGGGATGCCTCTAGAATAAACGAGAATACTATGAGTTGAGGGTATCAGTGCTTCCACTCTGCTCTATTCAATTATGAATATTGTATTTAATTTTACTCGTTACTTGATTCGTGGCTTTCCTACTGAGTGTGGAGTTTCATAACGTATCGGCCTCGCCATGGGCCCCGGCAAACATGAATCCTCCTCAAAGCAATGCATGTTCAATATTTTGCACGGCAAGGTGGGGCAAAGAAGGAAAGAAGGAGACATGTGAAAATTGGAGTCCGTCCCGTCTTCCTCTCAGCAAAAATACAGTGTGAGAACTCGTTCTCCCTCTAGAGCATTTCTGAAGGCACTGGGCGAACTTTTGATGCGGCCACCTCCAAGTGATATGCACTGCTTTCATCTTAATGTGGGTGATTGGCACAATTGGGGCCATCGGCTCTCGATGCTACCCAACAAAGAAGACATTGCCCCGAATGTCGTCCAAACTGTTGGGCGAATCGGAATTCCTCCGTATCACGTCGGCAAACGTCGTCGCTTCTATCGCCTCGAGTAGCCCCGGATCCCTCATCGAATTCTTGTAATAATGGGCATCGCCATCGCGTATGTTCGCGAAGTTCCTCGCCAGGATCGCACGTTGCGTCGGGCCCACCATCAACCCCTCCACGCGTGGTTCCGCGTTCATCCCGATCCAACAGTCGATCTGTCCCGTGTCGGCGTACACCGACGCTAGTTCCGTACCGAATAGGAAATCGTCGAAGCTATCGAGTCTGGGATATCCCAGACCTTCCCGTATCGTGTTGAAGTCGGGTATGCCGTGATCCCTCGCGCGGCCGATATTCAGCGACAGGAGGTCGAATTGATCCGAGAATAAATGATTGCGCAAATCGGGTACGATGTACGGGTCGATCTCGTCGCAGGTGTTGGTGGACAATCCGCGTAGGAAGGGATCCAGCCCGTACGTATCGATCTGATCCGGCGCGAAGAAGGACTCGAGGTGGGATAGGTGAGCGACGTTGCCGTTGCCGTAATCCTTCGTCACGTATTGACCCACGAGGGTATGTCCGATCCGCAGGGCGCAGCTCGACACGATATTCTCGAGTCCCGTATCGACGTCCTCCCTGTACCCGCCGTACTCGGGGATGCTACCCTCGCCGAGGAGCGATGGCAAATATTCGTCGTATGCGATCTTTTGTACGATCGCCCTGACCACGACCCTCGATACCTCGAAGATGTCGTCGCCGCTCAAATTCGGCATGGCCTCGCGCACGATGTCCGCCCAGCGATTGTGCTCCCGCACCCATAAAGTGTGCGTCGCGAGCAGCGCGAGATTCTGATTCGCGCGGTGATCCCCCGCGAGGAAGAAATCGGTACGGCGATCACCTCCCCCGTTGGTAAGGTTCATAACGTTCTTGGGAAGGAGATTCCTCTCCCCCCCGCTCGTGCGCAACCTCCCCGTGATATCGGAATCATCCGATCGTATGTAATTCAGACGCGCCGACGTGGTGCCGTACACGTTCTCCGCGTCGATGATCGACGACATGTCGCTGAGCTGCTGCATTATCCCCGCATCGTCCAGTGCATATCTCGACCTCGACATGGGTATCGACGTTATGTTGTGAAGATACGGATCGTTCGGCGATATCGGCATATCGCACGCATCCCCCGTCGTGACGTTGACGTCGCTGAGATCGTGCGTGAGGAATTGTCCGAACGCCCACATCCAATCCGATGCGCCGAACTTGTTGATTATGGAACCGTTGGCGTGGAACGCGTTGCTAACGTCTCGCGGATTGGGTAGGGAATGTTCCCGCAGCCTTCGACGTCGTCGCGTTCGTAGTAGGGGTTCGTCAGATTCCGCATTCGCGTCGTGCGGGGGGGATGGGACCGACGACGACGACGACATCGAAGCGAAGTACGGACAGCCCACGTAGTCGGAGTAGGACGGCGATTCGAGACGAAGGAGGGGCGTCGACGGCGGCGCGATGCGATCGGTCGTCGTGTCGGTGAAATTATATCGATGGTATACCAGTATCGACTCGAAGATGCGAGCGTCGTCGTGCGGCGGCCAGGATTCCGTCGAGTCGATCGCGACGGTCGCGTTATTCGACGTACCCCCCCCGCCTCCCGTCGATATCGACGACGACATCGGCGTCGGAAATGTCGTCGTCGTCGTCGTCGTGATCGTCGTCGATCGATTCGGAAATGTCGTCGCGTGCATTCGAGTCGGTCCCCCCGCGGATGGGCTGTCGGAGGCATTTCCGCCGCCCGTCGTGGGCATGTGCGATACGGATGCGACTCCGGCAACTCCCGACAATGATGCGGCCGGAGACGTCGACGGCGCGTGCGTCTCGTCGTCGTCGTCGTCGTCGACGATGACGTGCGTGGCCCACGTGACCTGCATCCGCCTCTCGTCGTCGTCGTCGTCGTCGTCGTCGTCGTCGACGCCATCGTCGTGTCCTACGCCGCCGCCATCGCGATCGTCTCCGCGATATCCATCGCGCATCGTGCCGATTCGTACCGATACGGAATTTTCCCCCCTCCTCCCCCCGATGATGATTTCATCGCGTCCGTATCCTATTCCGGACGACGCAAGCAGGAGGAACAGATTGGCGAATGTCGCGCGTCGTAGTGTCGGCATGGCTTTTTTCCTCCTTGCCCTCTCTCTCTCCCCCCCCCCCCCCCCCCCCCCCCCCCCCCCCCCCCCCCCCCCC
>JALLBA010000657.1:0-15048 GCA_036939675.1 Cyclostephanos invisitatus
AGGGATCCCTCTTCCTCAGCCTGCGAAAGTCAATGAGGTCAACTTGGAATCTGTCGCGAAAGTTCCTGGAGAAAATTGGCTTGATGGACCCCTTGAGCTTCTTTGTCACTGGGTTTTTTTTCATGCATCCAAAGCATGTAATGCAAAAAGACCTGACATGCTGCTGGGTGACGTTCCAAAACTTCTCTTTGCAGTATTCCCATGTCCTCTCTTGACCCATGTGGCCATGGCAATAATGCCACTCATTGATTCCATCAAATACTTCCTCTCTAGAAAGAACGATGCGGCCTGGCTCAAGCAACTGAGTATCCTGATTTTTCTCAATCCTTCTCAACACTGTACGGGGGAAAGGGTCTCCTGGAGCCCAGATCTCGTCCACATGATACTGATGAATGTACTTGTTCCCAGTCTTGTGGGTGCGACGAAAGTGTAGCAGTGCACTCTTGTCTGGACCGTCCTGCATGGTACGAATCTCTGTGCCCACTTGCCAATTCTCCACGATAAACTTGATATGATCCACTTCGCTTTTTGGGCGGCATTGTGGGATGGAGGCACTCTTTACTTGAGACTTCTCAAATTCTTTGTCCTGATCGTCAGGGGGGAATGCATTCAGATAGAATGCCTTGCGATGTTTCTCAACAATGCGTGGGTCCTCCTCCCAAGTCTTCCCATCCATGAGGTTGCTGCTGGCTTTATTTGTAATGGGAACATAGTCAGCTTCCTTATCCTCCTGGTTGGGATCATAATTCGTGCTCTTCATCCTCTTGTCGGATGACTTGGCAATGGAAGGACCATCACGTTTCCCTGCAGAAATCTTTGACGTCTCTTTTGTTGACTGAGACAATGAGGAGATAGAGTTGGTCGCTGGAACAGCCAAGGGGGTGGCGAAGGACAATGAATGAACCAGGGTGCCCCCAACATGGTCCGGCGGCGTTTGTCCCCCCTTTGCAATGGCATTAGTCCCTCCTGAAGTGATGGGGAAAGCTACTGCCTTTGGACCATAATTTTTGGGAGGTAATGTCTTGAACCTTGGCAAAGAACGACTGCCAGGGGTGCCCTGGCTATGATGCCTTGGCCGGGTGTTATGCCATGGTGGTGGTGTTTTTGGATGGCTGGTGCTGATATTAAGGGGGTATATTCGAATTTACATATGTAAATTTGAAGCTACGGCCTGTAAATTTGAAGTTAGATGGAATTTGGCAGAACAAATATGGTGATAATATCGCTATATTCAATATTAGGTAGCGTGATAAACCGTAAATTCAAATATAAGGTGGGAAGAAAATCAAATATAGCGATGTTATCGCTATATTTGATATTAGATGCTCAGAAAAAATATCAAATATAGCAATAACATCGCTAAATTCGAAGATTGATGTCGCCTGTAATATAGAATATAGCGATAAAATCGCCATATTTTGCTCAATAATCGCTATATTCGATATCCGACAACCCCATATATTCGGATATAGATGGTGATTATGGCGATCCTTATATTCGAAGTTACGGGAGGCAACCCCATAAATTCGAAGTTATGTGGTGGTCACTTTGTGGCCCAATATTCGATATTTGGCCACAAAATGACCATGTATATTCGAATATACACATGTAAATTCGAATATCCCCATATTCGATATTTTTATAGTAGCTCGTTTCGAATATGCCATATATTCGAATTTAGCTGCGACAGGTCCACTGCCCAACAATCAGGCTTGCATCTCAGCCCCCGGTCATCCAAGGGTGCCCGACCAGGAGCTTCCAAGGGTGGCCATTCCCGCTTCGCCTTCATGCGCCTTCTCTCCAGCACCAGCCTGGTCTCCGCCATCTGTTCCTGCCTCTGTCATCTGAAGCGCTCACCCAATGCCTCTTTCGTTCCCGGTTTTGCCACGTCGGATCACCTTCACTGATTCACCACTGCCAAATGTTGACTCCCCACCTCCAAGGGTGGCCATTGCCCCACCACGGGTTGTCTCCCCACCCCCAAGGGTGGCCATTGAGCCCAAACATCCCAGGATCCTTCCTCCATGCGAGCCCATCACTCACAGGACCAGATCACGTGCTGCGGCCCAATCCCTTGCCCTGTTTGCAGGGGTCTCCTTGTACCCCAACGAAGTTGTTTTCTTTGCAAACCTTGAGAAAATTGATTGCTTTGACCCTTCTTCTCTTTCCGTCTTGGATCATGCTACAGGTGAATTCCTTGAAAATCGCCAACTCCATCACTACCCCCATTACAAGACAACTTGGGATACCTCCTATGCCAATGAGTTAGGCCGTCTCTGCCAAGGCATCAGATCCGGCGCTACGCCAACAAGTCAACGGGTGGCAGGTACCAACACCTTCTTTCGCATCAACTACCAAGACATCCCACCCCACAAGCACAAGGAGATCTGCCATACCATGGTTGTCTGTGAAGTTTGACCTGAGAAGGATGACCCTGACCAAACCCGGATTACCATTGGTGGCAACAGGATTTGCTATCCTGGCGATATTGGCAACAACACGGCCTCGCTCCGACTCGTCAAACTACTCTTCAACAGTGTCCTCTCCAGGAAGGGTGCACGGTTCAGCACCATCGACCAGAAGAATTTCTATCTGGACACCCATATGCCAGATCCAGAATATGTTCGCATCAAACTCTCTGACATCCCGGATGAATTCATCAAGGAACACAACCTTACTGGTTGGGACCGCGATGGCTGGATCTACTTTGAAATTCGCCAGGGTTGTTACGGACTTCCCCAAGCTGGTATTATTGCCAATGATCTACTTCGATTCCACCTTGTTGCCAAGGGTTTCTATGAAGCCGCTTCCACACAAGATCTCTGGCGCCACATATGGCGTCCCCTTCAATTATGCCTCATTGTGGATGATTTTGGTGTCGAATATGTGGGCATTGAAAAATTTGACTATCTTCTTCACCTACTCAAGAAATTCCACATCGTGCAGTTTAACATGGCTGGTGACAAACTTGCGGGCATCTCAATCCAATGGGATTATCCAGGCAAGCGCTGCTGACAGCATTCCCGGATATATTGATCATCTCCTCCTCAAATTCAAACACACTCACCCACACAAGCCACGTCTCTCTCCGTACGCATGCCTGCCCATCTCCTATAGTGCCAAGTCATAACTCACGCCCGAAAGTGATACATCGGCGCTTCTCGATGACAAATGCAAGCACTGAATCCAGGATATTGTGGGCTCCCTTCTCTACTATGCTCGTGTGGTGGACAACAAACTTCTTGTGGCACTCAGTGCCATCACAGCTCGGCAAGCTCAGGCCACTGTTGCTACGGAACAAGCAGTTGACCTCCTACTTGATTATGTGGCCACATATCCAAATGATGGCATCGTCTACCATGCTAGTGACATGATCCTGTGTGCTCATGCCGATGCTGGCTTCCTCAACAAATCCCAATCTTGCAGTCAAGCTGGGGCACATATCTTTCTCTCTTGGAAAACTACCGCCATGCTTTCCATTGCCCAAATCATCAAATTTGTTATGGCTTCTGCAGCTGAATCTGAACTTGTTGCACACTTTAAAACAGCCCGCGAGATGATTCTGCATCGCCAGACCCTCATCGACATGGGGTGGCCCCAACCCAAAAGCCCCATCCAGACAGACAACTCCACGGCATCAGGGGTTGTTAACAATACTACTGTCCCTCGCCAAAGTAAGATGATGGATATGAGCTTCTGGTGGCTACGTTGTCGTGCATCGCAGGACCAATTTCGCTAATACTGGGATGCTGGTTCCAATAACTGGGCTGACTATCACACCAAACATCACCCGGATACTTACCATGAATCTCATCGGATCACACATGCAGGTAAATGGGATGGGATCGGCACATGAAACCTACCATCCACCAAACCATTGGCCCGCGGGTTTTCCCTCAAGGGCTTTCCCATTTTCTTTTTACCTTTTCATCTATCTTATTTTCCCACATCTTGGATGTTGCTGCAAGGGTGTGAAGATCCCCTGACTCTCACTATGGACAGACCGTTGCGCGCCCAAATGCCAACACCACCTATAAATGTAGACCGGGAGGTCACCAAGCTCCCATAAATAATCTAGGTATCGATTACCATCAATACTGCTCTTCTTCACCCTATTGCCTATCGCCCACAACATTGTCCTCCATCAACGGAGTAGCTGCCTTCTAGCAATGACGTTCTCATTTCCTTGGCTGGAAATGTTGGTGTCATGTCATTATTTTTTTGCTCCAATCGACCCGATTCAGCAACATGTTGTCAACAATGTCGGCGACACACAAATCATGTTGGCAACACAGGGGCCATGTCGGCTCCAAAACTGCCGTGTCGATGTCGTGTGATGTCGACATGGCAATGCGTGTTGGCACTATGTCGGTACTAATAAAAGTATCATACTACGACACATATTATATATAATGCAACAATCAAATAAATATGGCGATGCAGCGGTGGCTTGGGGAGATGGCGGCGGCGCGATAGCATTTGGGGAGGTGTGTTGGGCGGCCATTGAAGGTAGTTGGGGCATTGGGCCACGGCGGCGGCGGAAGATGAGCAACGAGGGCGTCGACGCCAACGTTATGCAACGAGAGGGGAGGTCAAGAGACAAGTAACTCGACAATCAGCTACTTTTAATGAATCGTGGCAACAAAATCACAATGCTATTGGACACGATGGGACGTGACTTCTACAAGTTATGACACGACGCGACGACGATGACGGCAACGATGATGATGCAACACGGCGCGATGATGAAGAGACAAGAGGGATGACAAGACAGAATGACGTCGTGACAACAAGATGCAATGCGATGACACATCAAACAAACAAGACAAGAAAGACAAGACAAGGCTAGACAATGCCACATGACGACAAGACGAGAGGGACGACGAGAGAAGAGACGCAGTGCAACTACGTGATGCGGCGACGCGACGGGATGGGGACGTGACAACAAGGGGCAGAGAGACAATGCAACAACCAACCAACCGAACAAACAAACGAATGAACGAACAAGCAAAGCGGGCATGACATGAGAGGCAACCGGCAAGAGTTGATGACGCGACATGAGGGGATGGAGGCGGCTGAGATTTTTTTGTGTTTTTCTGTTGTGAGGGGGGGGGCAGTTATTTAGATCAACATGAATTTGCATGTCGAAGCGAAAACTGGCAACATTGTTGCTTGTTGTCGACATGTCGCCGACATTTCGAGCCAAGCTCATTTCCTGCAATACCAAAACCTACAGTGCAATGTCGGCAGCATGGGGCGATGAAATATTTCATGCATGACAATGTCAATAGAGGAGTCACCTGGCGTACGATGACAATGCTGACTACTATGGTAGTGGAATATTCATGTCATCGTGAACTCATGAGCACAAAGTGATTGTGGTTCGGTGTTTACTTAGCAATTAGAGAATGTTAGTAGGAAAAAAAGTGTCTTGAATTTACCAAAGTACATACTGCAGGATGACTCATCCCACGTTTTTGGGAGTTGGTCACAGCCCACAGCGTGAGTCGCCCATTTCAATTTAAGAATTTTGGCTCCGCCACCCGCAGCATCATATTGGGGGAATAGAATCAAAGAGAACCCAAATACATCCCTTGTAGGATCCTGCTCGGGCTATGGTCTGATACCCTACTATTCACCGCAATCCAGCACGCGTAGCAATTGCTAGCGCTAGCACTAGGTAGACCGAACCACTTCTACTAAAACAATCAAGCTCGTGTTGAGCTCCTGACGGCGCAACTCACTCCTGCCGCCCCTGTGGACCATCCCTGTGAGTTCTGAACATACCCCCTCAACAAATAATTATGGCCATTCAATGGTAATTATTAGGGCCTTGACATCGCCTTGATCCCTTTTATTGTAGCAAGATGACGATGAAAAAAATTGAAAAACCCCACTTATTGGTGACCGATTGCAATTCTTATCGGCCACAATACTATTAGCTTGGTAACTTCAACCAGTCTGAATCCCTTCTATCAGGTGATATGAGCGGTATCGTACCGGTGCACTACACCAGGGCCATCAAAATGGCCAGAATCATGTAGTATGGTGCTTTTTCGCCGTTTTTTTTTCATGTGGCAATACAGGGTGAATACTTGCTTGATGGTGGCATCCAGTGGTTTCAAATGAAGCTCTGGACCCCTTCCATTGGGTGAAGTATGTGGCATTGCACCGGTGTATCAGCGCGGCTGTCACAGACGTCCGTCCATTTTTTCGTCATTGGCAATTTTGCAATCATCATAACTATAGCCCTAACTAACATGGTAATAGTTAATTATTGAAACTAAAATTGAAACGCAGGCATATTTATTATAATTTAATCTATTCGTATGATGTAGTCGTCACCCGCTGACAAGGATGGAAGTCATTTTGGTCACCAATAACTCTGTAGACATCTTCTAACTGGCATAATATGTTGTCAGTAGGTTGCAAGGACAAGTAAAAAAGTTGTACTAAATTTCTTAATGGTGTGGTGCAAGCCAATCTGGGGCACAAATTAAAGCCAATAACCTTTATCTTCAATTATTTCTGTTCTGATTTGCTCATATGATGAGCTCATGACTTCACGAGAACAGCCTCAATGCATAAAAAACTGCCGCAAACACCGGCCATGGTGGCAAGCTGCTCGCCACTCCTGCAGAGTGTATTCTTGAAATCTGCCCGTTCTGACACATGGGCAGCCCATCGGAGGGGTCAGGCAAGGGAACTGGACAAAGATATATGTAGTATCTTGTATTAAAAGTAGCTATTAATTTATTTCTACCGACCTCTATTTTTTTAGTAACGTAGCCCGTCCCCGCCCGCCATTGACAATGGCAGCCGCAACAGCATCCATCGTTGTCAGCGGGTGCCCACAACCTACAGATAGACTTAAAACATAGTGAAGATTAATGTGTTATCATAACTCGTTATATTAGTTAATGGACCATAACATGATTGTTCGCTACAGATAATCAATAACAAAATTGACAACCCATGTAGGACAAAAGAACAACTTCCTCATTGGATTCATTTCAATGGCCTTGCTGACAGTGGATTTTTTTCCTTGGAAGAACTACTCAACCTAGTGCAACAATCAAATGGCAGATGGTGTCTACATTAGAGGGTGCATTGGAGAAGAGGCAAGGCCGGGTCGGAATGTGTGGGGAGGACGACTGCCCATCTGTTGGGGGGTCAAATTAATCGACAAAAACATAGAGAGATGGGCGGACCCTTGGCCTTAGATGGCCGCCATTTGATGGGGGGGCACAACAACATTAAAAATTACTTATTCCTATGCACAGTTTTTGGGCTCGTTTTAAGTACACACATAGTAAAAATAAAATGTTACATGTCTTGTTAATGGTGTGTAAGCAATACTGGAGTACTACTGTTCCAGGAAAAGTGTGATGCAGCACACATCGCCCAATGAAGGGGGTACAGGGTTTTGTTAGGTTAGAAGCCACTGGACGACTGAAAGATGAGCTCCAGGGCTACGACAGAAGCCACTAGTTTCTGCTTCCAGGCAACTATTGTGGCCAATAGTTGCACATGGAAATCAGGTCAGTTTTTCCTCATCGTCGGCCCGCTGAAACCAGGCCCCCACTGACAATAGGGGTATTACATATCGATCTGTCAGGAATGAGTTAAGTAAACAATGTGATACTTGGTTGGGGAGTATCTAATATGGCATGTAATGTTTAAAAAATTGTTTTCTTAATTGCTTCGTATTGGCTCTAAGTAGCTTGAGGGTCTCGGTTTTGGGGCAATGAAAAAACTCGTAAAACGTTACGTTTTACAAGTTTTTGCCCCACATTGGCTTAGTAATTTAGTTTATCATGCACGCTAATTGTTGTATCTAGTAGACAGCATGATAATTGTCTACGTCTTCTGCACTGAGAAGGTTCAGCAAAGGCCTGAGCTTTAAGCATTGGATTTTCTGTACTAAGTGGATAGGTTCCATATTGCTCCTTCCAAAAAAGGGCATCTGGTCGCAGTGATGGATGCAAGTGGCATCATGACAAAAGGGGAGAACAATTGACTCTTTGTAAATGTCTGTGAAGAGGGCAGTTTACGTCCACTTCTTTTTCCTCCGACCATACTACTTTATACTCCCATCTCCTGGTCAAACAGGAACGTTGTACTGATCGCTCTGCAGTATTGCAAAGACAAAATGGAATTGGGACTGCTGTCAGCTCAAGTGGTACCCCTCATCATCCTCAGCCTGAACCTCCCTGCCCCCACTTTGCCATCATTCAGATCATCATCCATTGCCCTTATCTTTCCTTGTCGGATTGCATGCATATTTCTCTTGGTACATTTGGCCGATTGAGATGTGAGATGCCTCCTATTATTGTGTCATTGGGAGGAATTGTGGCATGCACAATTGAAATTGTAGCAACAGCACGACAAACTCATTGCTGTGGACTGTGGTGTGGGCATGTCAAAGTCAAAGATGATTCTTTCTTGCCAATAGAGTGAAGAACGGCGACAACGACAGGGTGGATTGTCCATTGCCCTCAGCTTGTTTCCTTGCCGCATACATATGCACATTGCTCTCCCTCTTCTTAGTACAAGTAGGTTTGCAAGGACAAGAAGAGAAGTGTAGGGTTCAACATATTCATCTTAATCTTCCTTGTAGGAGGGGGGCATAATAGTAGGTAGTAGGATTAAAACAAAGAATCGACTCTGGGAAATGATTACTCGATTATAGCCAATTATCAGCTATCTATGGCAAGTCATATATCCCACCAAACAACTAAAATTTCAATCCTTTGATTATCTGTTCGTGATCTTATCTTTTTTATAGAGGAAGTAATCTAATCAGAAACCATTCCAACGACAGAACAAAAATATTGCTCAGGAACTGTCTCTTGGGCATGAAATTGCAATGGCCTTGAACGGCAGCTTTGGAACCAAACCAGATGAGGGTTGCATTTGTGTAGCAAAAAAAGCAAGGGATATTACAAGTTTGTACTTTTTGTACAGCCACTGATCAATTCAGGTGCAAATGCCTATGTGACTGCTTTCTCAATATAAACTGTTTTTGTTGCCAGTTGGGCACCAAATTAGTGATGTTTTTACCTTGCACCCCGTTCATTCTAATTCTAATTCTACGCCATATTCCAAACATCCCAACCTGGCATGCTCTGCTGCTAGTCAATTTACATGATTAAAAGAATGCTTTAACTGCATCTCAAGCAAACAGTAGGAGCACACTCAAACTCTGAAATGAGCGGCAATTTACAGTGAGGGCAATTTAATCTCGACAGATGCCAACCATCAAATAGTCTGCTTCCCAATGCTTCGTGAAATGCGTCGTCCGTCTCGTTTTCCTTTGCCTGATGAATACCAGAATTAGGTTCTCTCGTGTCAGACGCACTTTTTTGAAGATACGTTGTCATGCTGCTCACGGCAGTGTCCATCTCGATCAATCCGGGGCTTTCCCTGACTGCCGGGTTAACAATTGGAGTATTAAGGTCGTCTACATCAGAGTTGTTGTAATCGTCTTCCCCACCCAACACACCGCATATGACGCATTCAAGCAAGCCACCATTGGACTTGACGATGATGGGCATTCCGCATGCATTACATTCTTTCCCGGTTGATGACCATCCTTTCTTCAATAGACGCGTCAGCTCCCTCTCGGCGTATGTGCTGTTGACGGTGACAGCAGAACTGTGAGTGTTATTCTCCTTGTTTGCATGATAAGTTTCATGGTAATGGTTTTCCGCGCCCAATAAACTTCGTTGAAGATTCGATGCCATGCTAGTCACAGTGGTGTCCACGCTGATTATCTCATTCGTTTTGTCGTCCCAAGTGACGCCGGCTTTTCGCAATATTTCTGCATCCTTCGAAGACAAAGTCCTGATCATCGCCTTGCTATATCGTCCTTCCTTCTTCTCCAAAAATAACTTTGATGCGGCTTTGCATTCATCCTCGACATAGCTGATTCCAGCCTCTTTAAGAATCATCGCCTCCGTCTCATCATCGCTTCGACGAGGTCGAGTAAACTTGTTATCGAGATAGAGGACACCAAGATCACGTAAAATAAGATCTCTGTTGTTTGGCTGGTGCCTGAACTCTTGCGACGAGCTACCACTGATGGAAGTTTGCTCCTGATTGGTTACAGTCTGACTTCCACAGACGATATGATCTTGATTAGATAAAGTTTGTGTCAAACTTCCACAAAAGGCACGCTGCCGGTGGGATGAAGTCTTTGGCATGGCTCTATGAACGATGACCGTGGGAAGAGTTACGAAACGCGAGATTTTCACAGCTCATTCGGCAGCAGGAGAACCACCCTCACGAGAGAAATCAACGCGAATAAGACCGCAACGATGAATAATACTTCGGCCCCCTTTGATAGTCCTATGAGCGTTGAATTGAAATTGGCGTCTTGGAGGTTCATTGAATTGATATTTTGTCCGCAAGTTGTATGGTATTGTAGTCGGCGATTTTTTAGTCCTCTTCGTTCTTCTAAAAGGAGGAACGTACAAGAAATACTCACGTAGGAATATATACAATTAGTCATTCGCATTTGGATGGTTCCGACACACATGATATGATGTTTTCAAGAAAAGTTGTATGCAACGATTTTGACTTCCCCCCAACTTTTGTTGGCGAGTTTGTACGTAATATAGAAACGGCTCCTGTGGTAATAGTACAAAATTTGCCCTCATCCTGCGTTACACGACCGATCGACGGGGGTAAAACAAGACCCCGACCATGCTCACAATGAATAAGAGGGCAAAGCAAAGAAGAGGCATACTTTTTAATTAACCATGAATCCTATTCATTGTTTCCTTGCGCTGCTAACATGCGTTGCTGTTTCTGGTGAGAATTGTTATGTTTTTCATCTCCCTTTGTGGCGAGAACACCGTCGGTGATAACTAAACCCATATGACGTTGTAATTTAGGTCAGAACAATAGCATCCGACGTCTACGAAGGCTGGTAAGTGAGATTCCGCGTCGTATTGATCAATTCAGTTAATACAATGTGTACGTCTGAAATCCAATCATCATTCCATATCCGATCTGCAACATTAGCAAGAACCAATCACGCGCTGCATCATCAACCTTGCAGGAACCACATCAGGGTGCAGCTTTGGAGAGTTTTGTCAGAAGGACATCGGAGAATGTAGGACCAAAAATTTCGGCTCATGCCAACTCAAGCCCCAAGTGTGCCCAATGATGTTCATGCCTGTGTGTGGCTGCGATGGTCAGACATACGGAAATTCCTGCACCGCGAGCGCTGCCGGGACGAGCATATCATACACGGGAGAATGCATCGTTGACGTCGACATAGACAAAGATTCGAAGCCGGAGGATGATGGAAGTGAGCAAAGTATGTCCATGTCTATGCCTATCTCCGAAGCAGAGATGCCCATCGGGTCGATGAGTTTTGCCTACAAAGATCCCCCGTCGCCTCAAGACGTTTTGGTCGGATCAAGTTGGATGGCTCAGGAAATAGCGCTTGACGCCGACATCACCGCTCCTATCACACTGGAATTTGACTTGGAATATGGCATGATACATGGAAATACCGGATGCAATCATTACCGTGGTAGGCTCAGTAAATGGACCGACGATTCCTTTACTATTGCCGGCGAATTTATCACGTCGAGAATGTATTGCGATGGACTCATGGAGCAAGAAAGTGCCTTTCTCAGCTTTTTGAAGGACAATACATTTTTCTACAAGATAATTGGCACCACTGAGCATATCGAGCTTGTTTGGTTTGATCATCTATCTTCGACTGACAGTGAGGGTGGAACAATTATAGCTCAGTTTGTTAGTAGTACATACGAGCCTAAATGATGGTAGCCCGTCCTTAGCTTAGAATGCATCGTTTCAAGGATCGCAGGGAAAGTAGGATTGATAGAATGTTGCTGGGTTGAGAAAGCATCCTGGCAGAAACGCAGATCAAAAGTAGGTATAAAGTTGCTGGGCTGAGAAGCATCCTGGCAGAAGCGCAAATCAAGATGATTCTAATAATTATAAATGCTGGAACCTTAGAAATTAATTTGATCTGCAGTGTACGTAAAATGGACAGCATCGAAAAAGAGTCGCACCCAACAATCTTACACATAACACATCACACAGCGATACATGGCATCCTAGAAACATTCGCCTGTCGCCAGTCGCAACATACATTTGACCCCTTGCGCATCATCAACACAAAACACAACTTGAATTAAAAGCTCAGCACTTGAAGAAATCGAGTCAAGATTGCGTGTGTTTTGAGGGGGGCTCCTTCGTGTCGATATTATCATCCAGGTTAAAGTGTCCAACGATATTTCATCTAGGATAAAATAATAATAATATTCACCCTTCCATTCGTTGATGAAACCCTAGCTGGTGCACTTGCTGCAGCTGTAAGTGATCATTGTGTGCGTGGATATGATGATGATGCATCTGCTGCGCAAGCTGGGTATGAGGAAGCGCAAATTGATGTTGCTGCTGATGCTGCTGCGAAAGTTCCATCGCCCGCCGCTGCTGCTCCAACGCGTCCCTCATCTCCTGCAGGCCGGCGACCATCGGTCCCGGGAGCCTTTTGCTCGGCCGCCCCTCGTAGTTTGACTGCCGGATCCAGACCTGACTGACGTATTTGACGTCCACGGCCGGCAACGCCGCGTGGAGCGCCATCCTGTCGAGTAGGCCGTCGAGAGTCGAGGGAAAGAATACCACCGCCATGCCCCGACGGGGACGAACCTCAACGTTCAGGTTCGGGAAAGCCGTCGCACCGCCCCGAGTGACGTCATTCAGGTACACCAGCAGGGTCACCGTCCTCTGTCCCCCATTGGACGCAAATCGCCGTCCGTCCTCATTGGTCAGGTCGAATGCGTCGAAGTGCTGGAGGTACTGCTCTCCGGGGAGGTACCGCCCCACCTGCGGTAGCTCGCAGTGCTCGGGGGGCTTCCCCGTCAATAATCCGACCTTGCGCAAATACTCCGGCAGGTCCTCGCGGGCGAGGTAACACGTGCTGCTAGTCCTGCTGGGACTGACCTCGCCAGATCCCCTACCAACCACTGGCGCCGGCTGGAACGCATCAGACGCGGCGTCGATCAGGAAGTCGCACTCCGCGTGGCTAAGAAAGCCCTCCACGACAAATATCGGGGGATGGGCATGTAGCAGACGCACGCCGGGATAGTTGGGGTTGATGCCGTTGTAGATGGGGGGTACAAGTGGGCGGTCCTGCACAGACAGAGCGGGGACCTGTCCTCCCGCCCCCCACGTCGCGCAAGTGGGCGGGACGTAATGGGCGATGGTCACTTGCGGCGAGGGGAGGGCGCGGACGTTGACGAAGTGAGGATGATAGACAGCGTGGACTGTCGTTGTCGAATCAGGCGTCGCCGCGAACGTTGGAACGACGGCCGTCGTCGTCGTCGTCGTCGCAGTCGCGCCGACATTCAGATCGGCAGACGACGACGACGACGCGCGAGCGGCGACGACGGTCTTTTGATCCACGGCGATGGAATCGATCCCGAGCGTTGCCACCCCCCCCGCATCCACGGCAATCGTCCGTGGATGATGGTTATGATGATGCTGATTCACCGGCCCAAACGGGGGATCCAGCGGCATAATTCGGCTGGGATCCGGTGCCACTATCATGCTCGATCCGGCCGCCTGCTGTGCCATCGCCGCCTGCTGATGATGCCGCTGCAGCAGGGCGTGGTGTTGGATCTGCGCAGCCACGAGGGGGTTGGCAAAGTTCGCCGCCATCGCAGGGCCCAAGAACGCCGAGGCTAGCAGCTCGCGTTGATGATGCGCGGCGTCGAGCTGCATCGAGCCGAGAGAGCTCGTCATGAGACCGTACTCGAGCTGTTGCCGCACTGCCGTCATATTTGCACGCATCTGCATCTCTGCCCAGCAGTCTTCCGGGGGGTCCACAGGATCGTGTTGCATGGTAACGTCAGAGGGCTCGTTCGGCGGAAAGAAATGGCCCTCGTCACTACCGTCTTTGACATGGATATCACTCTGTAGATTATTCGATATTGCCAATGTGAATGATCCTCCCGAGGACGCCCAAGCCGACGACGCCGACGCCGACGACGACACTGTTTTTTTTTTGTCGTCGTAGTCGAAGTCGCCACCGCCGCCTTCCTCGTCCTTCTTCTCCTCATGTCCTCCCCCCTCTGCGACTTTCGCATTGTTGTCGAGGTAATCGTGCTTCATTATTCTATGCCCAACCTTTTCACCGTCCCCAACAGGGAATGAACGGGACCGTCGAAAAAATGCAGTGTGGTACGATAACTCGGTGCCGGCATTATCAAAGAGACGAGCATGGGCGTGCGACGTGAATAATGCTTCATTTTACAGAGGAACACTTCATTTTTAGCATACCGTCGTGCTCGTAGGTAGAAATAGTACCATGTTCTACGGCGAAGGAAGCTGAGGGAATTCTGTAACATTTTTTACACTTTTCCTTACATGTAACTAAGTTACACTAATGTTACTGGCAGAGTGTTAAGAGTAGTAGTAAGAATTGTGTTACTAAGAATAAAAAATGTTATTGGACTATGAAAAAAGGGCTCGTCGCCTCGTCCCCGCCTTTTCGTCCTTGTTGTCGTCATCCTCGTCATCGTTGTCATCATCGTTTATGAGTGTAACATCGCCCGCTCATGAACCGTCGTTGCGATCGTTATCGCAGCTTTGGCAATGGTGAACGCATCCATTCCCCCCAAGACTAGAGCGCTTCATGTCAATGGACGCCATGCCTGCCGCCGGAGAAGGACCAAGACAACGAGTATGATGTGGCAATATGGTGCGCCAGGGGATTCTCCGATCCCCCGATCAGAGTTGGCTGACGAGGCTCACTGCCCTTTTCGGATTCACCACGAACTCCAAGAAGGCTAGCATCGATGCCGTGGGATTGTCTGCATTGGGAGAAGGACTGGCTAGGTAAGGGGGGGCTCATCCGGCTCCGGTAATGGTGGTGGAAATGTGTTGCCGAGAGTCGTCATGCTCAGCTCCACGGGCATCACACGTCCGGATCGTCATCGACAATGCGATCGTACCTGACCTGTCGATGGCTAATAGATGCTCCCCGCCCATCGACGACTGGCC
>JALLBA010000658.1:0-18086 GCA_036939675.1 Cyclostephanos invisitatus
GTATCTAATAGTTAATCTCGTTGAAGAAATGCCTCCCCAAGCCGTTCAGCTCGTACTTTAGGCAGAAGGGCCTCGTAGGTCTGTATGTAGTGTGGTGGTTTATATGTAGGAATAGTATCAACGGCAGAATGGTGGAACGGCGGCATGGCGGAACGGCAGAACGGTCGAATGGAGGACTGGCGGAACGGCGGAATTGTTGGAAGGATTGATTCTGGTGGAATGGCGGAATGGCGTTACGGCTACATACCGAATCTACCTAATATATTTTTTGGCAGGAGCAAATAAAAACATACCATGATCTACGTAGGAATTGAAGAGTCCAGACTTGTGACTAAATGAACCTCTCTAATAAAACAGGGAATGGTCCATGGGGCGGTCTTTCGTCCGATCCCATCCAAAACCCCACTAGGGCTGGCCTAACAACACCCATACAGTCCATATTGCACTTGGAAACATGGTCGTAACCCCATTTTTGGTGAAATGGTGGCATTATGTCCATACTTATGGTTAAGTCTGGTACACCATAGAATAAGAGTTGGTGGGCACCCGATCAGTATTTTCAGCATCGACATGGCAAGTTTGCACACCACAGGCTTCATCCTTACGTGAAGTCTCGGATTTCGGTCGTATGTTCTTTTTGACAGAACTCCTTACCAACAACTCGACAGGGGGTTCTAGTACTACATTACAATTAAAAGTAATAGCTTGGGCGAATAGATGCATTAACAAACGAGCGCCTGGATAACTGCGCACACATGTGCACGTGGGAAGTGCCTTTTCTTTCACCGTACGCCAAGAACATCGCCAGCGAACGCCATGATTGCATCGTTCACAGCACCCGGTGCCTCATCATGGGGACAGTGTCCCGCGTCGATGCTCACCCTCCTGATCCACCGTCCCCCCAGGTGTTCGTTCCCATCGCTCATGCCGTGGAAGTCGGCGTGGAGCACCTCCATCCTATCCGCCGCCGTCGACTTGATCCACGGATCCGACTCGCCCCACGCCAACAGGACCGGACAATGCAGTTCCCTGAGTACATCGTCGACGTACACCTTCGGACCGGACCCGTTCTTCGCGATCACGCGGTAGAACACCTCCGCCGCCGACTCGTCGAGCGCGGGGGCGTGTATCGACGCGACTAGCTCGTCGTCGACGTTCGCATCGTCCACCGGATAGACCTGTCGCAGTATCTGTTCAATGCGCGACGGACGCTTCGTGTAAACGAAGGAACATGCGATGACGAATCGCTGGATTGCCGACGTGACGTACTTCACGATCGAATCGTCCTCGTCACCCGGCCGGTCCTCCGACCCAATCGTCGTCGCCGGATCGCGGAAGCGTCCGGCGGCGTTTAGGAGTATGCATCCGCCGACGCGATCCTTGATCCTGACGTCCGACGATGCGTACATGGCCGTGAATCCACCGAGGGAATTACCGGCGATCAGGACCTTTCTCTCGTCGTCCGACGTTTCGTCATTCGCATTCAATATCACCCCCCGAACGAAATCCACGACCTGATCCTTCCATACCGACGCGTCGTAATCCATGATGGGCTTATCGCTCCATCCGAACCCGAGCAGGTCTAGGGCGTACACGTGATACTCCCTCGCGAGTATCGGTATATTGTGACGCCAGTGATACGACGATGCACCGAAGCCGTGGACCAATAGCAACGCCGGACGGGACGGATCGCCCAATTCGACGTAGTTGATCCTGTGCGACGTCGTGATCGTCGACGGGGTTCCCGATATGTCATCGCCGCTCGCCTCGACCCTGGCGGGCGGGACAGGGCCGTGATGCGTCTTCCATTCCCAATACGAGTACCCCGTGGGAGAATACGGGAGGCGGTCCGATGTGCGATGCTCGAAGCCCTCCAGTGCGGGAGACGACGCCGCCATCGACGACGACGTGGACGACGAGGCCGCATGCGAGACGGCGTGGGGAGGGGAGAACCGCAGAGGGGTCGGAAGCAGCGCTTCCCCGCCGGATCTGCTACCGCCACCGGCAAGGCGAGACGGCGCGACAAACGCATACGAACGCTGTCCGGATGACGCGGCGAACAATATTGCCCACGCGCGGAGGGGCGAGTTTCGTGATGACATGATCAACCGTTTGACTACCGCGCCCAGCTATGGCTATCACAGAGATAAGGTTGTCGATCAAAGATGGGTCTTTGCTTCGTCATCGTTTGTTGTCGTTGTTCTCATGTTGGTGTGGTGGTGTCTGCGTGGCGCGGCGCGCCGGCTGCATTAAATGGCGGGAAGGTTTGGGAGCAAGTCCCGCACGCATCCAAGAGAGAAAAAAAATTATCCAAGAAGCGAGAAAAGTTGCTACAGTAGTAGTAATTCCCTCATGAAGCGACATGGACAAATCCCGGCCATCAATCCATCGCTGCGGGGAATGAAAAAAAAGTGAAAAAAGCGCAATCATAGCTCCTCTCTTCCTCCATCCCCCCCCGCCCTTCCTCCTCTCGAGCACCGGTTCACTGTTCAGTAGGTACCATCGATCATTTCTCTAAAACGCCATCGTTGCATTCCATTCCTCCTCCCGAAGACCGACATCCCTATCCACTCCGCTAACTCTGGCAAAAAATAATTATCACTTGGATGGAATGCGTCTCGGGCACATCCTCCTCCTCCACCTCGCCGTCCCCCCAGCACCACTCCCGTCAGTCGCGGCCTTCACCGTCATCCCGCACATCGGCACCGCCACCACCAACATCGACGTCGGCACCGGCATCGGCATCGGGACCACCGCCGACGCCGCCAGGAGAATAATGAGGCATGCCCACTCGGCTCCGCGCCTCGATCCGCTCGGCGTGTCCTTGTCCTCAATCCCCGCCTCCGAAATCTGTCCCACGAGCGTGACCTCCCCCAACGGCTCGTCGAATCCGTGGGAGGTGCACAAGTTCGGCGGGGCGTCGTTGGCGGATGCCGCCCTGTACCGCACAGTGGGCGATTTGCTCATGCGCGAGAGCTCCGGGCGCACCGTCGTCGTCGTCGGCGGCGGCGGGGAGGGGGATGGGGATGGGGATGGGGATGGGGATGGCGATGGGGGGGATGAACGGCACGAGCACTCCGGATCCATCCCCACCATGGCGGTGGTATCCGCTCGTGCCGGCATGACCGACATGCTCGTGTCGGTCGTCGACGCCGCGCTGTCGGACATCGAAAAGGCCGAATCGGTACTGAACGATGCCGTCGGCACGCAGGTGTCGATATTGCGCGAATTGTCCCCGGACGACTCCGTACGCGACGCCATCGAGGCCAACATGCGCAACGATGCGCGGGACATACTCAGCGTCGTTCGTAGTCTCCGCATGATACGCAGCGTCCCCCCCAGCGTCATGGAGGTCGTCACCGGCTTCGGTGAGATATGGAGCGCCCAGACGCTGTACGCGTACCTCCGGGGCGCGGGGGCCAGGACCGCGTGGCTCGATGCACGCGACGTCCTCGTCGTTAGGTCGGATGGGAATAACGCCGGACTCGGGGAGAAGGGGAGCTCGTCGAGCACGAGGGGTGTGATTCCGATGTGGGCAGAGACCGCCAGGAGGATGGAACATTGGTGGGATACGATCGGCCGGGCGGAGGGCGTCAATTACGCCGCCGCCGGGAACGATGACGACGATGGCGCCGACGCATCCGCCTCCTCGTCCCCCCCCATCGTCGTGGTCACCGGATTCGTCGCCACCACCTCCGACGGCGTACCCACCACGCTCAAGCGCTCCGGCTCGGATTACTCGGCCACGATATTCGCGAAGCTCGTCGCATCCTCCCGCGTTACCATGTGGAAGAACACCGACGGCGTGTACACAGCCGATCCCCGACGGGTGCCGGAGGCGTTCAGCATATCCTCCCTCAAGTACGACGAGGCGATGGAACTCGCGTATTTCGGCGCTCAGGTATTGCACCCGAGCGCGATGGTGCCGTGCATCGACACGAACATGCCCGTGTACGTTCGCAATATATTCAATCCCGAATTCGCGGGAACGGTCATACAGGGACGATGCGCGAGTTTGTCGGACGTGAATCAGGACGGGAAGGTGGTGAACTGGCGAAGCAGGAAGGGGGAGATACCCATCAAGGGCATAACGTCCGTCGATCGAGTCTCCTTACTGACGCTCGAGGGTGCGAGCGTCATCGGCGGAGCCGAGGTCGCGGAGCGCTTCATGGGCACGATGGCATCGGCGGGCATCGACGTGCTCATGGTGACGCAAGCGAGTTCCGAATCGAGCATCACTGTGGTCGTTCCCGAGAATCAGGGCCCGACGGCCCTCGGGGCACTGAGGTCCACGTTCGAGCTGGAGCTGTCCCGATCGAACGTGAACTCCATTTGCCTTACCGAAATACCCATGGCTATTGTTGCCATCGTGGGGGAGGGCATGGCGATGAGATCGGGCGTATCAGCGAGCTTCATGAGCTCGCTCGCGAAGGCCAACGTGAACATACGCGTCATCGCGCAGGGCTCGTCCGAGCGTCAGGTCGCGGTCGTCGTGGAGGCCAAGGACGTGTCGAGGGCGTTGCGTGCGGCCCACATGGTCTTCACGCTATCCCAAACGATGGTGAGCGTCGCCATATTGGGCGGTACCGGCAAGGTCGGATCCGCCCTATTGCGGCAGCTCGTGGCGCAGAAGGACAGCCTGGCGAAGAATTTGAATTTCGGCGTCGGCGTTAACGCCATCGCGTCGTCCAAGAGGATGATCATGGGAAAGAACGGCAAGTGCCTCATGGGGTACAACGACGTCGACCAGCTCCTCGAGAGCGACGACTCGCGGGAGATCGACATGGAAGCCTTCACCGCATCTCTCGAGGCCGACGTGAATCCGCACCGTGTCGTCGTCGACTGCACGAACGACGACGGCGTCGCCGATATGTACGAGCGGTGGATGTCATCGGGTGTCAACGTGATAAGCCCCGGGAGGTGGGCCGCGGCGGGTCCCCTGGGACGGTACCGCGCCATCCAGAGGGCCCAGCGCGCCAACACCGTCGAGTGGCAGTACGAGAGCAGCGTCGGGTCGGCGTTGCCCATCCTGTCCACCCTACGAGATTTGGTCCAGACCGGGGACGAGGTGCAGTTGCTCCGGGGCTGCTTGAGCGGCACTATGGCCTACGTGTTCTATCACATGGGCGAGGATTTGCCGTTTTCGGAGGCAGTCCGTCGGGCGATCGATAAGGAGTTCGCTGAGTTGGACGTCCGAGACGATCTGAGTGGGCTTGACGCCTGTCGCAAGATCGTCATCCTCGCCCGCGAGCTGGGCATGGACGTATCGGTGGAGGATGTGGAGGTGGAGTCATTAATCCCGCACGAGATTAAGAACAAGGAATATGCAGGTACCAAAGAGGAGATCGACGCCGCGATCATCGAGGATCTCAGGACTCTCGACGACCCCATGTTGGAACGGTACCGGGAGGCGATGGGCAAGGGCGAGAGCCTACGTTACAAGTTCGTGATTGACGTCGCCACCGGCAAGTGCAAGTGCAGTCTCGAGGGTGTGGACAATAAGGACACTTTGTTCCGCCTTCGCGATAACGAGAACTTGGTGGCCTTCGAGACTAGCAGGTACACTACCTCACCATTGATTGTCAAAGGCGCGGCGGCGGGCCCTGATTTGGCCGCATCCGGGATGTTCGCCGATTTGCTGCGTTTGGGACGAGCCTTCGTGGGCTCGCAAGCTTAATATTGGTAGATGTTACTTTATTAAATAGTTGAATGCTTTGTTGAAAAAGGGTTCTTCCCACTTAGTACATTTGTCTGTATTGTGAAATCTGCTAATAACACATTTTATGACTGCAAAGGACCATGTTTAAACATTTAAGTCCTCAGTCGCTCCCATCAAATATGTCGATTCTTCCTCCATGATTGGACTTTTCTCAACGCCACACTCCAGGGGTCCATCTACCCTCCAATCAATTGGCTTTCTACCCCTCTTGACCAACTCCTCATTAGCTCTACTGAAACACCTGCTACCAATGAAGGGGGAGGAGGTCTTCGTCGCCCCCAGCGGACTGCGAGGGAAAGAAGACGTTCAAATGAGCTGCAGCACTCCGGCTAGAGGGGACGCACAGGCAAGAACGAGGCCGTGAACCGTGAGAAAGAACGTGATGCTTTTATCCGTGCACTCACCTGGGATGGGAGCAAGTGATCACCACGTTCCCGGCACGTCCACCGTTGTTGAACTTCGCCAAGACGGTCGTCGCCTTGAGCGACGCTGGCTTTCCCCATAATAGGAACACAACCCCCGCCCCGGGACGATCCCTCGTCATCATCGCCCCCACATCGGCGTCCCTTCGTACCACAGCCTCAATAATTCCATCCGTGAACTCCTCCCATCCCCTCTTCGCGTGACTCGCCGCCTCCCCCCTACGCACGGTCAGCACGTTGTTCAGGAGCAGCACGCCCTGACGCGCCCATCTCTCTAGATTCCCGTGCCTTGGCAATGAATCGAATTCAGCGACGTCTGCGTCGTTCAGCAACTCCTTGTATATGTTTCGAAGGCTGGGCGGTATCGCGACGCCGGCGGGGACAGAGAACGAGAGGCCGTGGCCCTGATTCGGCTGGATATTAGATGATAATATAGAGAGTGCATAAGAATTTGAGTGCGTGGGCAGTGAAAATTTTCAGTAAAACAATGACGATCGTCGAAATCTCCGTGGACATACCTGATGATAGGGATCTTGTCCGACGATGACCACTTGACAAGGCACAATGGAATGAATAAACATGAGGGTCAGAGACGTAAGAGCAACATTGTCTTCCTCTTCGACGGAATGACATTATTTGGATTAGGGATTCGTCGTGAAATTACCGGCCATCCCAACGACGGCCGAGTCCTGCCGTCACTCACCCTTGACTCGGTGCAACGGGGTCAGATTCAAGGCCGAGAATACGGATCGGGGCGGGGGGTAGACGGTGTGAGAGGCCCTAAAAGACGAGAGCACACGACGATACGATGAGACCGAGTAAGTAAATAACCAGGGTAACATGGTGAAAAAAAGTGAACGAAAACTGACCGCTCCCTCGCTACGAATTCAGCAAGGCTCGAAAAGCTCGACGAGGCGAAATGCACCTCGAGGGCGCTCCGCCAGTCGGGGACGTGGGCCAGCACCTCCTCCTCGCACAGAAGCGAAAGCAGGACGGTCGCCTCATCGCTCAGCGGTCGTCGAGACGTAGCGTCCGATGCGGACGAGGACTCCGACGGCGGCGTCACGACCCGCTCGTCCCTCCTCTTCGTCCGACCGATGTTACTCTCTTCCCCCCGCTCATCCTCCACCACCCTCTTTTTTCCGGTCTTGGACTTCGGAGCGAAGAAGGACGTGATCATGATGCGCGATGATTTTCGACGTGGATTTTTTGCCCTTCTTTGTTTTTGTTGGACGTGTGACGGCTAACAACTAAACAAAAACATCTGCACTCATACCAGTCTAAGGCTGTGATTTTTTTAGCTCGGAAACAGATACGCAAATACGCAGAAGAGAGAGCACAGGAAGTAGTATTAAAAACGAATTTTAGGTGGTATCGTACTATGGGAGGGCGCCCACCGCTCGTTGTCCTCTTAGTCGTCGTCGCCTTTGAGGAGAATGCAACGACGACGTAGGGCATCGAGGAAGATGACGAGGACAACGCTAGGAGGAGGACGTTGCATACTATGCAAACGATCGACCGGAGCAGGGCGAATGCATCGATTCTGGACGACGACGTAGTATGACTGGGAACATCATCTGCGACCACCCAACTCTAATAATGATACTACCTAATAATACGTTAAAATATTGCTGCACATGACATCTTAATCATATTTCCTATTTTCATAATAATATTTAATATGCTACTTGAAACAAAGGGTTGGCCACAAAAGAAAGCTGGGTGAGAACGACAATAGCACCAAAAACTGTTTGGTGCTCCAAAAAGTCGTGACGGTACACAGTTGACAGAATGGCCCAATTTTTAAACCGCTCGTTGACGGTCTCCTGCCTGCTCCGAACCCGAGACTGTACTTCAGCGGTGTTTGGGTCGGCCTCCACCACACCAGGGCATTTGACATAGGCTGGGGCGGCGCCTTGATAGCCCCGATCCGTCTCACACCTCTCGCCCGGCTCCAACATTGATACCAACGAATCCCGGAAGATTGCGAGGTCATTCCACTTACCAGGGGCATACGGCCCGCTCCACCAGCAGATGCTGCCCGTTTTTATGCAAAGCCCCACCTCATATCGCAAGCCGCTCTTCTTGAACTTGTAGCTCCAGAAAACCTTGCGATATCTCATCGCGATCCTGAAGTCGGTTCCGTCAACCGACAACAAACAATCCCTCCCGACATCTCCCTCCTTCCTGTTTTCGAATTTGATCTGTGGCTCAAAATGAAAGTTGAGTTGCAGTCTGATAAAGAGCAAAATGAACACAACAATCATCATTTTCTTACCACAATTTCGGTCAATCCAAAAAGTGATTGGATGTACGGCCAGACATATTTGTTTATTGTCTTGGGGTCCTTCCCCCCCAGCATTGCCGAAAGCGCGGTGTCATTTGCGGGGTACAATCGCATAAATGCAAGTGCCCACAAATAATGAAGGAAATTGGGATTTGGGGGGAGAAAATTGTGCTCGGCCATCATCCCCCACGCCTCCACTGCAACCTCTGCTGACACGCCAAAGAACGCACGAAAGCGCAAGTCTTCGGGCGATCCCACGAGCAACGTCCCAAGCCTTCGATTCGCCCGACCCGTCACCTCCTGTCCATAGACATAGGCATCGTTGATGGTCACCTGCTTGCGGGTGCAAAACAACGAGCAACATAACAAAGACTGCTGTGAGACGCTAGTGGTAACGTGGAAATGGCAACACGACAGCAACGACGACGTTGACAACACCGATCACAATCCAATCGCCGCCCATGCTCGTCGTCCCTCAAGTACGGCTGCCAACGGCGAGCCTCATCGTATTCTACCCGCCGCCGCTATCCCCGCCGACGCCATCGCCCCCATCGTCTCCCATCATTGTTGCCGGGGGGGCAACGGCCGCCCCCCACGCCCTCCTCCACGACCCACGAATGCCCTCCACGGCCGCATCCCCCCCCCCGACGACCGTCCCGCCACGGGCAGACATGGCCCCACCATTCAGGAGGAATGCGGCGTCGCCCATGCTGCAGCTGAGGAATGACGATGATCCCAACCCCCCTCCTACCGCTGCAGGGAGGGGCAAGGAACTAAAAAAACTCACCATGACAACACTAGCAGTGGCGTGGCGCGGCACCAGCGGTAGTGGCAGCTGGGGTGGTGGAGGAAGTGGACAAACAAGGACGGCAGGAATGGTGGGGGGTGGAGGCTGAGGGTTGCGGCGGTAGGTTCTGTTGGTTTTATGCTGTTGTTTTTTTGTTGCTGATTCTCTGTTACGTACTGGTTTTGTTGGTCTCATGACGCACCTCACGACATGACACACTTTTTTCCACGCCCACGTTACATGTTACTTACCCAACAACAACATAAGCACGCTGGTGCCCCCCCCCCGGGCAAAAAAAACTCTAGTGTTATGCAAGTTGTAGTGAACCACTCCTTTACTCCTCGCTGACCATACTATTCCTAGGTATGGAATGACGTTGTTTGGACTCCCATTAATTAAAATTGCAAACGCATATGAGAATTGCAAAGTGATATGAGAATTGCAAACTTCTACGTAGGAACACTATGACCAAGTATTAAAATTGCAAACGCATATGAGAATTGCAAACGCATGTGAGAATTGCAAAGCACATATTAATGTCCCACGTGAAAATATGAAACGTGAATCAAAATAGGTAACAAATTGACTGGTCCTGACAGACACCAGTCACACACAAAAATGGTTGTGTCACACGCTTGAGCGTGGGGCGGTGCCCGTTACATTATCTCCCGGTTACATTCCTGTTCTCCTGTCTCACAAACACAAAACATAATAAAAAAAATAAACAGATGAACACCACCAAACGTAACTCAGGTAACTGGGGCCCACAACAAGACAAGGAATTAGGCGACCTCCTTCGCAGCAACCAAGTCGATTACCGCAACAGAAATGGCGACTATCTCTTCGAAGTCACTGAGAAGTACTTTCCTGCATTCATCACAGCTGGTAAAGGCGGGAAAAACTCCGCGATCCAGCGCATGCGAGGCAAGTTCGTACGATTCGAACAGGACCTGCTACATCCAGGGAGAAGTTAAGTGTTTTGTCATATTTAGCGGGATTTTCTAATACATGAAATGTCCTCTAAAGTCCTTTCTGTAACTCACGACAGTTCCAACAGAATCCACAGAAGATATGCCGGTGCCTCCTGTTCCTCCTCGAAACGTCACCCTTCCCCTCCTCCAGGTTGCTGGCACGGAGGAAGATGATGAAGAAGAATTCGACGAGGACTTAATCTCCTCCCTCGCGATCACCACCGAGAGCAAGCCCGTCCTCTTTTTTGGCGAATCCAACATCGCCATTGCCTATCCAACCGGATTTTTTGCAGATGGGCGCATACGCCTCATCTACGATGTGCTCTGCCGAGCCCAACACCGTGATTATTATCGCGTCGTGATGGGTCTTGGCGGGACATCGTTCAATCTCCAAGCACGCATCCCCCCGTCCTTCCTCGACATCACGGGGCGGATCGAGAACGAGCTTGATGTCCGCAACCCCGACACCATGGTCGTCGTTGCAGCAACAAGGAGGATCAGCGACTTCCTCGCGAGCGTCCACGGCTCGGATTTCGATAACCTCTGGACGGAGGGCGAAGAGTTCCCGCTCGCCTTCAAGTGTCTCCCCAATCCCCATACCCAGATCATCTGGCATATGGGGTGCCCCATACTCCACCATGAACGAAGTCAAAATCCGGGACTTTACCTGCATGCAACTCACCAGCAAATGCGCATCTTGCAGGTGACGTTCACCAGCCTCGAGGTGCAGCGCGTGGCCGCTCTTCGTTCGGAAGATGTCGTCATCGGCAGATCTCCGACACGCAACCCCATGGGCTTTGGGCTTGCTCCACCTCCACCAAGTTCAAGCTTAGGTGGTGGCCGTGCTGGCTATGTTGGCGGTGGCGGCTTTGGCGGCGGTGGCTTTGGCGGTGGCGGCGGTGGCTTTGGCGGGGGTGGTGGCTTTGTTGGCGGGGGTGGCTTAAGGACAAGTCATGGCTTTGTTGGCGGCAACATGGCGTATGGCAGTGGTGAGCCTGTTGGGGGCTTCGGCGGTGGTGGAGGTGGTGGCAGGATGTTTGGTGGTGGTGGTGAGGGCTCGTCATTTACGGCGCCAGATGTCTTACCTCCTCGGAAGACACCCTTTGTTGAGGAGCCTCCGATGTTCATCGACACAACATCACTACCTTCGGCGACAAATGCGTTCATGGACTACTCCAAGCATGTCGACGCTGGACTTGCTGGTGAATCTTGGTGCCGCCAGACGAGGGATCGTGATCGCAACAAAAGGTTCAATGACGATTCGGCAGCACTTGGTGAGGAGCAGACGATGAATCGTCACAATGTTGCTCATGCCTACGTCTCGGATGGAAAAAAAGGTACGAACACAACAGCAGGTACGCTTACTCCTGATGTGACTCTCTGACTACTAGAGCTGGAGAGAATGAATGAGGGGGGGTTGAGCGTCGCGTGCGGTGGCGACGGGAGTGGGGGACCATGGTGGCCGTAGTGTTGACGAGGGATGGGGGAATTTGAGTTGGGAGGTTCATATTTGAAGGGGGGGCCGGACGATCGGCTTCTGTTTATTAGAGTAGAGAGGGAATAGCAGAATACTACGGAATAATCTAGAGACTCACAATTATAAGTCAGTATTACAATGATAGCACTTGATAGCAATAGCACTTGCGGAGTGTATTTTGTTAAAATCTTAAAATTCCTGTGCTCTCATACGTGTTTGCAATTTTAATATTTCAATATATTGTTCCTACGTTGACGTTTGCAATTCTCATTCGTGTTTGCAATTCTCATACGTGTTTGCAATTTTAATTATTGGGAGTCCCTACAACGCTGATTGAAATCGAGAGCGGCGGGAATGATATTCCACACCTCCAACAACAATTGTCGATGTGACTGGCCGCATCGTAAACCGAGACATTTTATTCTTCATATCCAAATGAGTGGGACGAAAGTGATTTAAAAGCGATTAATGAGTTGCTATAACTAATGTACAACATGTCATCATACGGGTGAGTGACTTTCTTTCAAAAATAAAACGCGTCTCGCAAATGTCACATTCCGGTTGAAAAAAGAGGTATAGCCCTTTATTGTCTCTGGATTCTCCTCCCTCTCCTTAGTTCTTGCACCCGGGGCATCCCGGGACCTCCCCGGCCTTGGGACTCGCCGCCCTCGCCTCGGCATCGGCCTTCTCGGCCATCATGATCGCGAAGCTGACGTCACCTCGGATGGGATCCTTGTAACGGGGCTCTCCCGGGTAGATCCCGCTGGCGTCGCACGAGTTGCCCTTATAGGTCTCGAAGGGGTTGAAGTTGCGGGTGGACCGGGGGGAGTTGGGATTCCACTTGTTGTACAGGTCCTTCTTGGAGTCCTGATCGTAGAGCTTTCCGTCGTACTCGCCGTATTCGAAGTTGAGCTTCGTGGGAACGCGTGCGTTTTGGGAGGGGACGAAGGCTGAAGCCGATGCCACGAGGGCGATGGTAACGATCTTGGTCAACTGCGGCAAGGGGGGGGGGATGGGGACGGTGAGAGAAAATGAAATAGTCAATGAATGCTAATTTCCTGTAATGCGAAGAATTGGAATCCGTCTAACGAGATGGCGTGTATCAAAAAACCCAACGCGGACGTCGATGAACGTTCGGCAAGGGGGTGAGGAGGATAAAAACATATGGTCCTCGTTTCATTACCCGACGAAAGCCAATAGACCGGAGGCAAACGCCAACTCCCCGGGCGAATAATACATCGGCATCGCGCGACCACTCTCTCTCGGTCGACTAACGACAAAGCCAGGGACGGCTCATCGCTCACACGACATCCCGCCTTGCCGTGTGAAGAGGGTTATTGATGGATGAAAAACAGGGTGCTGCCACGTGAATGTACTTGCCATGGTGTTTTCGTTTTTGCTTCGGGGGAGAAGTGAATTTATGAAAATGGTGCATTCCTAGTCGGCTTCCCTGCACTGGTCGATGGGTTGACACCACTCGCCCATACACCATATCAACATCCATCTCACACCCACGCACTTTGGGGGGGACGACAAAGAATTCATCGATCATATTGATTCCGTAATACGTGGAAGTGGAAAAATCTTCGAACACGCACGAAACTTCAGTTTGGCCGATCTTCCCCCACACGTTTCCGGATGGATGACAGACGCCCACTGACTCACCCTGACGTCTCGCCGCCCGCCCGCCCGCCCCACCCCCGAAAAAACCTAAAACCTAGGCCGGCGTCCGCGCCGCGCGCGCGCCCGTGCGTCCTCGCCCCGGCGTCCCGTTTCCCCCGTCGTCGTATCCTACGATATAGCGCGTAGTATCTAACAATACAGCGCGGATATCTCTCTCGCATTACCAGTCATGCCATCGCACCGCCCCACCGGCGTCGTCGCCCTCGTCGCGGTCGCGGCTGCATGCCTCCGCTCATCAACCGTATCCGTCGTCGTGAACGGCTTCTCCCGTTCCCCCCTCATATCATCATCGCGAGCGAACGTCGTCCCGTCCCGCGTCGATTCCCCGTCGTCGTCGTCGTCGTCGTCGTCGTCGTCCCGCCTATTCTCCCTGGTTCGAAAAAATCACCACGAGAATAACGACGACGACGACGACGACGACGATGTACGCGACGGGGATGGCAACGTCGGCGATCGACGCGCCTTCCTCTCCGACGCGACCCTGTCCCTCGTCGGACTCGTCTCCGCATCGTCGTTCGCGGTCCTATCGAACGGCCCGTCCCCCGCATATGCCAAGGTGTACCTCGATCCCGCCATGTACGGCGATCAGGAACTCCGCGTGTCGGCCGTCGACTCGTTGCGCGAGAGCGTGCGACGCGCGCTGCTCCAGAAGCCGAGCCTCACCCCCCACTTCCTCGAATTGGCCCTGCTGGATTCGTTATCGTACGACGTCGAGACGAACGAGGGGGGACCGGACGGCAGCGTGATACGCGCCGTGATGGAGGGCAGGGGCGCCGATTCGCACGCGCTGGCGTTGAGGGAATGCGCGGAGGTCCTGATCGAGGCGAAGAGGAATCTCAAGAGGCTGTCGAGCATCACCATCGCCGACGCGGTTGCGCTCGCCGGCGCCGAGGCGGTGGCCGCCGTGGGCGGACCGGTGCTTCCCACGCAATTGGGCAGGACGGACGCGTCGTCCAAGTCGCCTTTGCCGAGGAGCATGCCTCCCCTGAACCTGTTCACGGGGGAGGTCGAAAACGGCGTCGTGTACGACGCGTTTCGCAAGTCGGGTCTTACCGAACGGGAGATGACGGCGTTGTTGGGATGCTTATTGTCGATCGATTCCATCGAGAAGGCCACGCCGGAGGGGGATTGGAAGGCGAATTCCAAGCCGAAATTTCGCGAGGCGGGGAAGATGGGACGCATGTCGGAATTCAAGGCGCTGAGCGACGAGGACATCGCGAACGAGCTCGCGAAGGACGGCGCGGACGATGACGGCGAGGGGGAGAGTTACACCGTCAGCGGTGACGACGGGTGGTACATCGCTGATACCTTCGGTGGGGCGGACGACAAGTTCGGCAAACGGGTATCGAATATCAAACCCGACCTTAGCATGGCGTTGAAGAATCTATCCCGCACGACCAGCGCCACCACCCAGTACGGTTGGATAGCGGGCTTATTGCTGTCGACGGACCTACCGACGGCGCAGAGTTGGGTGACGAAATACGGATCGAAGCCCCTCCTTTACGAGAAGGACCTCAAGGTCGCGTACAACGCGCTGACGCAGCTGGGGGCGGAGTACACGGGAGGAAAGTACGAGAGTTTATTGAAGAACAGGAAGAGGAGGACGTTGAACGACGACGACTTGGACTTTTTGAGGTAAAGGGACTGGTAAGGTGGCGGGGGATGAGAGAATATGGGCTGCAAGTGCCGGGAATAAGTTCGGGGGGGGGGGGGGGGGGCCGCGGAGGGGGGGGGGGGGGGGGGGGGGGGGGGGGGGGGGGGGGGGGGGGGGGGGGGGGTACGCGGTCAAGTAAAAGTGGTGGATCTGAGGCTTCTCGCTACACTCGCGATTAAATGCTATGTAAGATTTTCAACTGTCATGCAATTAAGGGACAACGTCGATGAGATTTTTTGCATTGCTGCTCGCGTATGTAATTCTCCTTTGAGATGAAATGTCAATAATATGGCAATGAGCGCCATTCGGAAGTTTTCATTCCCTTTCATCTACGTGTGGTGTCCACAATAACAATCTACAGTACGATATCTCACTTACCGATTCCAAAACCGCCATCCTTTGAATACGATAGGGCATATCCCTCAAAATAGCATTGAACCCTGGGGCAATGAAGCCTCGTATCATCGAAGACTTGGTCGGTGTCCTCTCCGCCAGCGAAGAGCTTCCCGCAAGCTTAATTTCCGGAATAGCAACCCTAAATCTTCGGTATTATATTTATACTTCACTTGTATTATGAGGATGGTACCACGATCTCGCATCACACAACCTATTCGCTACGAGTACATCGTTTGAGCAACGATGGGATCAATCTTCTCCTTCACCCTCATGAACGTTTGTCTCACGCAATCGTTGTGCGCCAGGACCAACGGCAGACGTGGGTGCTTTGATAGGTCCTTCGTCGATGCCTTATCGTACAGCTCGTCCAACTCCTTCAAGAACTTGTCGACGTGATCCTTCAATACACCCATCGTCCTGCCAAGGTACTGCGCGTGGTATGCCGCCTTCGTGTCGGCGTCACCGGTCACGCATGCGTTGTAGAATTCCTTCTGCGACTGCCAATTCTCGGACAGTATCTGGTGCAGGATGACGTCGTACACCTCCTCCGAAACATCCCCGGTGTCCTTGTAGAAGAGCATCCGGGAGAAGGACAGCCCGATATCGCGCAGTTCGGTGCTTGGTATTATGTCCATCATTTTGCAGAACGTCGAGGGGCATGTTTCGTCCACGAAGCCATACTTTGCTGGGGGAGATGGGCAGATAACGATTCGGACGGAGAAAGTCGATTCGATAAAACGAGACGAAATGTTGGTTCCAACAAGGGGGGAGCCCACCCGGTGTGAGTACCATGTCCCGGAGGATTCCGGATTCAAAAACTGGGGTTCGGAAACAATCTCACCTAATGTGGCGGAGGGATTGGTCAGGTAGTAATCGCCGTAGGACATCCTGAGCGGAGAACCGCCCGGAACGTCAGTCGTCGTGTACACGAGACAGCTCCCGTCGTCATCGTACGATATCTCGACCTCGTGACCCATGCTCACATGGTTGAACTTTCGGGGTGGTTTCGTGCATGGTGTTGTGTAACGAATCGTAACGAAAATAGAGGTGGTGATATTGGGGCGATTGACATCGCATCTACACGCGTTATCCAAACATTCCCAGCAGCAGCAACAGAGGGTCCTCGACTCACCATGTCTGCCATGGGGATAATGATCCTCTCCCCGTTCACCTCCAAACTCCTTGTTTCCACCACATTGTAAACCCACTTGAGCAATTCGTCGTCGGCCTTGACCTCGTCGCTCACGAAATCCACCGTCTTCAGGGCCTGTTTGCAATTGATGCATTTGACCCTCTCCTCCATGCAGAACTTCGCCGCCAGCGGGGGGAGGCAGTCGTAACAACCGGGCGTCATAGCCGCGCCGTTGTTGAACACGCGGGGTAGTGAGTTTAGCCACAGTTGCCATGCCGAATCGGCGCCCCTTTCGTACTCGACCAATACCTTGAGGAAGAGGTAGAACAACGGAAACTGGTCGGCCCCGGCGAGGTTCCCTATCAACTTCTCGGCACCCTCCAATCTGCCGAATTCCGATCGGGACCCGTACGATGTCAAGAACGCCGACGACGGGACGTACATTACGCAAGTGCCGGCGGGCGTATCGGTCGTGGTCGCGATCTGCACGTCCTGCCATTCGACGTCGTTACTGAAGAGGACGAGCCCCTCGCGTTGCTGCACGCCGCACGTGTTGGCGGCCCACTCCTGGAGGTAGTCGGTATCGCGGACGGCATCCTCGGAGATGTCGACGCGGGAGCTCCGAAGCACGACAACGACTACGGCGGCGGAGGAGGAGGAACGCTGTTCCCGCCGCCGTCGTCGTCGATGGGAGGGGACGACACCAATGAAGGAGCGTACGGTGGGCGGTGCGGTGGATGGCAGATGCTGAACTCTTGGGGCGGCGAATGCGGAGGTTCCGGTTACCAAAGCCGCGGCGAGGACGAGGCGAGCCATGGTGGCTCTGGCTCTAGTCATGTTGGGGGCAGGGGGGATGCTGGTCTGAGCGGATCAGTCAACACGGAGCGGAGGGGACCTTTCTCTCTCTCTCTCTCTCTCTCTCTTTATCTCTCTCTCTCTCTCTCTCTCTCTATCTCTCTCGTGCCTATCAAAAGTTGGACACACAGGAGTTCGGGGCAATAGGGGACGTCTGTGAAATAGAGCTTGACGACAGAAAAGGAACAAAAAGAATGATTTCAAACTGTAACAATCAACAGCAGGATGCATCACATGAACATTGATGACGATCGTGAGAGAGCATTTTTTTTTTTTTTCTTCAGTTCAGTCTATCGGCCAACTAACTAGATACCTCTTCACTGTAATTCCAACTGTTGGCCAAATTGCAACATTAACCTGGAGGAACCTTCAGGAGAATGGACCTGATGGTTTCGTCACAGACTTTTGCAAAAACCATATCTTTTAGACGAATCGGCATTACCATCTCTTTTATTGCATTTTTGGGTCGGTTACTTTCAAACGTTCTTTAATTTTTGGTCGTGTTATTGTACTTTTTGTACATTTCAAAAACTATTTTTGGTCGTGTTATTGTACTTTTTGTACATTTCAAAAACTCCAAATCTCAGAGCAGAGCAAAGAGAACCTGACTATTTCGTCAACAAAAAAGTACTAGTTCCACAAGTATGTACGTTTGTAGGATGTACTAGGCTTCTACGATATCCAGAAATGGCGGGAAAAAACC
>JALLBA010000659.1:0-22876 GCA_036939675.1 Cyclostephanos invisitatus
CATTATAAACTAATACCGTAGTTGTCACGGGGACAATCTCAGCTTTCCAACGGTACGTAGGTGGGGGGGTATCAGACAGAGTCTACATATGTGAAAGTACGTGTTTCTACGTAAAAACGTTTGTAGACAGAAGAATACTGTCAACAAACCGATAAAGAGATATTTTTTCCTTTTGCTTGGACTGGGTCATCCGGCAGTCTCTCCGGGGTCATGGCAATGACCCCGCTCTTCAACCTTCATTCACTCTCTTCCCCTTTTTCGCCTCCTCGGCCCCGATCGAGCAAGGTCAGGGAAACACAATGTTGTTTTATCCAAGGCACACGACGCAAACGCAAAAATACATAAAGATCATCTTCAATATTGTGTATTATTAATTATCATAACAAGAATGGGAGGCTTCGTCGATGCCGCGACGAACGGCAGGATGGGAGGCGGCGCGACTTCCTCCCCGTCGTCATCGGCCCCCGGCGCCGACGCGACGATCGCGACCGACAACGACACGACGTTCGACCCCGCCTTCGTGGTGCGCAGGTCGATGCCCTCCCCCCCGGCAGACGCCGATCCCCCCGCCGCTCGCAAGTCGTCGTCGGTGCGAATCGAGAATGCCGATGCGAGCGATGCCGTCTCCCTCGCGGAATTGACGTCGTCGTATCGGACATCGACGGGGCGGGGGGGCGGCGGCGGTGGCGGACGCGACGACGATCTCGACGATGGCGACGCGTCGTCTTCCGTGCATCCGCATCACGGCGTCCATCGCTCGAGGAATTCGACGACTGGGAGGTCGACGAGTGCTACGACGTCCTCGCGTCGTGACGAACGCTACCGCGGTCGCCGCCACCATCGCGGCGGAGTTGCGTCCGGCTCGTCGGACGAGGAGCGTGCGTACCGACGACGCGAGCGCGAACGGGGGGGCGGCGGTCGTCGCGACGGCGGCGGTCGTCGATGTCATCGTCGGGGCGACGCGTACTACGACGAGATCGAGGAAGACGAGGACGAGGAGGATGACGAGGACGATCCGAAAGAACGCGGGGGCGGACGACGATCGGGCGGGAGGGGCATGGCGACGTACGTTGGTGCCAGCAGTCGCCGTCGCGGGTCGACCGGGGGGGATCCCCGTGGCGTGGACGAGGAGGAGACGTCTCGCGATACCGCAGAGGAGAACCCAAATCGTGGCGTCCGCACTCGCAGTAGTCGCGGCGTCGACGGTCGCGAACGTCACGGTCGTCGTCGTCGTCGGAAGGGTGGGGGGGGATCCTGTCCAGCCTCCGTGGACCGATGCGCGGACGTTGCCTCGTCGATACTCGGGCGATATTTCGACGCGAATGCCGCCAGGACTGTATTATTGTGCATGGTCGGGATGACGATGATGCTCAGGTTCAACAATAACAACGACAACGGTAACAACGGCGACGTCGTCCCTCCCCATTTCCACGTCGAGTCCGGCGTCGACTTACCGGGGTTGAGGGGCGGTGCCGTCGCGTCGACGTTATCGTCGTCGCAGAGGACGACGTTCGAGGACGTGAATGGCGATGCTGCCACGGGCGCGACCGATGGGACATTGGTCGCGACTGGCGGAGGTGGCGTTGGCGACGAGGGGGGGGGATTCCTATCGCGAATGAACGCCCTCCCGCCCGTGGGGGGGTGGGAACAATACAAGACCAACGACGGTTCGTCGTCCCCCCATGATGATAGCGTTCCGCACGAGGCGTCGAGTCAGCAGTCGCAGCAGCAACATTCGTCGGTCGTGCAGCTGCAACAGCAGGCCCCGGAGCACGGGGCTTACGTCCAAGATCCTCCCCACGTCCCTCCCTCGTCGTCGTTGGAGCCCCAGCTCCTCCCCCAGCAGCAGGCCGAACAGTGGGCCCAGATCGTCACGGGACAGGATTCGCAGTCCTCGACGGCACCGAATCAGCCGTCGCAGCAGTCCTTGTCCGTCGCGGATGCATACAACGTCGCTTCTGTGAAGATCCCCCTGAACGTGCCGGCGGATGTGGCGCCCTTGGCCTCCGGTGGTGGAAGCGGCGGCGTCGACGTGTCGAAAACGCTGAACAATTTCAAGGACACGTGGGATCCGTACGAGACGACCGACATACCCATGTTCTGGCACAGTTGAGTATATACATCGTACCATTTTAGAAGCCATCGTTGCGCCCTATTAAATGTTTTCTTCTGATGCTCTGCGCCCTTCCTTTCTCTCCCTCTCTCTCTCTCTCTCTCTCTCTCTCTCTCTCTCTCTTGGCATCCCCCCCAGTCCCTAAGGCAGGCGGCAGCTCCATCAAGGACGCGATGGGTGGATGCCATCGTTTCGTCCAAGCCACGGAGTTCGGCGTCACGGACGGTCACATTTCCGACACGGAGGTCGCGATTGTGTACCCCGCCGTCCCCGGCGTGGCCGATACCGATCGCAGTCCGTTCGTCAATATCGACAGCACCACCGTGGCGGGAATACAGCGCGCCAGGGACATGGGATTCGCCGACGCGCAGCTCGCGGACGTCGTCGTTTCCCCCTTCGTCTTCGAGCTCAACGACCTCTTCACCCCGACGGCGAGGGGGCGTCTGTTCTCGGTCTTTCGCCATCCCATCGAGAGGGCGGTGAGCATGTTCTACTACATCCGCGTGGCGGATTGGGAACCCAGTTACAAGCCCGAACTGAAGGATTGGACGCTGGAGCAGTACGCGGTGAGCGAGGTCGTTGAGAATAACTGGATGACGCGCCAATTGTCTAACAAGCTGGGGGGGGAACTGACCGACGAGGACCTGAGGAGCGCCATGGAGGTGATCAGGTCCAAGATGTTGGTGGGATTGATGAGCAAGATCGAACCGTCCATGACGCGATTCGAGAAATTCTTCCGGTGGACGTATCGCGTGAACCCCGCCAATCAGGAGATCTGTCGGGAGCGTCTCATGGGCGGTGGGTCAAACTCGAACAAGGCCAACAAGAAGCCACTCGCAGAGGGGGACGAGGCGTGGGGGTTGCTCGCTCTGCAGAACAACTTCGATCTACAGCTGTATGAATACATCGAAAAGCTGTTTGATGAACAGGAGGCATTCGTGACGGGATTGCCTGACAACTTCAGGAACATTGATGCAACGTGTTGCAAGTGCGACCCGCCAACATTTCCTCCGGAGGGTTTCACATGTCCTCAGGCGGTGAAGAATGCGAGGTAGATGAATTGCCATTCAAGTCTGAAGTAGCACACTTTGACCTTTATTTGGAAAGAATAATCAGTACATTGTTAAATATTACTGCCATGGCACCTTCATATGACTGTTTAACAGAAATAAGTTGCATTTGTTTCGTCACTTGGCCTGCTGCAGGGTGTGAAAATACCTTGATTTATTTCTCTCTCGCATCTTAAGTGTACATATTATTTGATCTTCCACATTTCTTTTCTATTCAAAGCTGGATTTTGCGTTGAATGTGTTAGATTGATTGATAATGAGAGGTGTGAAATGAGCATATATTCTCAAATGTTGGGCATGCACATGCTCATTTCTCTCGCACACAACACCTAACAAAACATGCTCATTTTCTAACACTACATGCTCATTTTAGTCAGTAGCATGCTCAAGATGGTTACAAAAAGAACATCCCATCGTCATGGTCAGGATTAGTAAGTAGGGTTAGTGAGAGTGTGGAATAGTTAAATTGAATAATAAAAAGGAGTACGTGTAATCAAATTCGCTAATGCTTAATGATTTTTCGTCACTTTTTAAGAGGTGCATGTGAGTCTGCTACAGATCCTGCAATTTTGGTCAATTAAAAGGTGCATGTGAGAGTTTGCTACAGATCCTGCAGGTTTGGTCAATTAAGAGGTGCATGTGAGTGTTTGTTACAGCTCCAGCAATTTTGGTCAATTAAAAGGTGCATGTGAGAGTTGCTACAGCTCCAGCAATTTTGGTCACTTAAGTAGTGCATAGGAGAGTTTGCTACAGCTCCTGCAATTTTGGTCACTTAAGTAGTGCATGGGAGTTTTGCTACAGCCTCTTGTTTTGATCACTTACGTAGTGCATGTGAGAGTTTGCTAGTTTGCTACAGCTCCTGCAATTTTGGTCACTTAAGAGGTGCATGTGAGAGTTCGCTACAGCTCCTCCAATTTTATTTTGGTCACTTCAGTGGTGGATGTGAGAGTTTGCTAGTTTGCTACAACGCCCGCAATTTTGGTCACTTCAGTGGTGCATGTGAGAGTTTGCTACAGCTCCTGTAATTTTGGTCACTTAAGAGGTGCATGTGAGAGTTTGCTGCAACTCTGGCAATTTTGGTCACTTAAGAGGTGCATTGAGTATGTGTAGTCAAATTTACATCAATATTATTTCATGTTTGTTTAGACATATTAAAATCTCTCTATTGTTCTTCTGTAATTCTTCTCTCCGCAACAACATTTAGTAATTGCATGACCAACCTTCTTTTCCAGTTGTAATCAAAGGTAAGTTTGGTTCCTTCTCGAATAAATTTCTTGGTGAAAAGAAGAGCGCAATATTTGCCATCAACATACACAACATCCAACTGACAATTTGGATGACAAGAATGACTTATAAACCTGGCTAGGTTGGAACAGGTATTCCCGTCAATGATAGTACTCACGACAAAGATTTGGGTCTTGAAGAGATTTAGGTGACATATTTTGCCAAAATACTCATTGACGATTTCATTTTTATGACAGGTTTGTTTTAGGATGAGGCAAGTGCCTTTCTTTGCAGATGTTCATTGCAGTATGGTAATGTTGAGAATGCAGCCAATCCAAATTAAGTCTCACACTCCCTGTTTATTAGGTGGATGTCAAAAGTTACCCCATCCAAATCAGAGAAAAATTGTCTTAGGGGGAGGGGTTATGGTCTGGGGGATGCTGATGAAGAAAATCGAAGTACTATTTGTTCTGTGGTCGATTTCGAGGGGGCGCTGATGCGATGACGGCAAGTCTCAGGTGATCAATTCGTTTGTCAGGGGCTATAGAAAGATTTTGCCACTCGACCGGCCCAAATCAGAGAATAATTGGCTTCGGGGGAGTCGATTTGGTCTGAGGGTTGCAGAAAAAAAGTAATCAACGTACTATTTGTTCTGCGGTCAATTTTGAGGGAGAGCCGGCGTGACTACGGCAAATATCAGGTGGCCGACGCGTTTGTCAGGGGCTGTAGATAGATTTTGCCACTTGATTGGTCCAAATCGGAGAACAATTGACTTCGGGGGAGGCAATTTGGTCTGGGGGTTTAATCAAAGACTTGTGCCAATGGTGGGGGTGGGGGAGAGGGGCATGTGGCGGCATGTTTCAAGTTCAAAGAAATGGGCAAAAATAGACGTACTAAATTCCAACGTACTTACATTAAGATAATACCCCCATAGAATTCCCGAAATAGGGCAAAAATGAAAAGAGCATGTAACATGCTCATTTTTTAGCATGGGTCAAGGCTACATGCTCATTTCACCTTTACCATTGATAAAGCATGGTTTGTATTATTGAAGTTGCAATCCACAAAATTTCGGGGGTGAGAATTGCCTTGATCCTCGAATGGGAACATGATGTATGTCACTCTAGAGGCATGTCAGTACCAGTATTTACCTCAAATTATTCCCCTCATCCAAATCTTTTGACCCCCAGCAGCCACCCTTTGCCACTCAATCCAGATGAGATAGAGATTCCAATAGCAGCACTATAAAAGAAGGGAAACGAGAGTTGGTAGTTTTCGCATCTGTCTTTATTGTAAGATAGAGTCTGCCTTTCTAGCACCACCCCAAACAAGTTCACAGACTTAAGATCCTTGCCCAGCTCCCCACCTGCGTCACTCCTGCTCTCAACACAAAAAGTTGCTGCCCATCCAGAATGCCAACTCCAGCCGAATCTACATGCAGGCACCATCCGCCCACGATGGGAACAAGTCATCGTACAGCGGATGTGGCACGACTGGACACACTTTTTTCATTTTAAGGGAGCGTACATACGTGGGAATCATGTATACCAAATTTTTGATTAATCTAAAATTTTATCAGGAAAAGAGAGAGGGGGAGGGAGGGATGGGAAGGGAAGGGAAAAACACCGACGATAGGCTGCCCGAGATTTTCAATGGAGCTCATTTATTCATCCGTCGTAGAACCGATATGAGGAAAATTATGAACAATAATGATTTGCTCGCACTCCTCGTCACGGTAGGATGTTTCGTTCTATCAACTACCGTGGCGTTGGCAGAAGACCTGCTGGACGAAACATTCAACCACGCTTCACCACAACTAACAAGAGCAACAAACAATGTGCAAGAGGGTCGAGTTGGAAGACTGCTGCAAAGACACCAGAGAAGAAGTCAAAAGAATGACGAGAAAACACAGGTGGAGAAAAACAAGGATGCGGAGATGAGCGCTGCTACCGAACATGGCGCGCGGCAGCTTGGGACTGACGACGATGAAATCAACACAAATCTGTCATCTGAATTCAACTCCAATCCGTGCGTCAGCGTCATTGCCGTGGATGCATACCGTAAGCTTTCATCAAACAGTACCGAATATACAGAATCCTCGTTCGATTTCTACCCGGATAGTGATACCGTCGTACCATTCGAGTTCTCGTCTCAGAGTGACAACGACGAGGGATTCCTATGCGAATTGCCAAATGGGGCCGCCGCCCCCATCAAGGGCACTGACGAGCAGAATGCCGAATTGCGTCAGATGCTTCATAGTGGCACACTGATCAGTGGTATATCGAACATCGAGGTTGAGATGGAGGTCCCCATTTTGGCTGCCAGCGCGGAGGGAATACCTTCGTCAAGTTCAATCAATGACGTTGTTGTCAAACTCCCATCGGGAGGGATTAAACTCATTGATAACACCGAGGATGTGGGTACCAGACGAAGACTCGGCAGATTTGAGGCGAACAAGCGCGTACTCCTTGTACGCGTAACCGACGTCGATGGACGAGCTGTATCCGAAGATGCGGAGACAATCTCTGACAAATTCTTCGGCACATATGGCGATACCATGACGGTGAAATCCGGCTTTGCGGATTGCTCTTTCGGAAAAATGGTGTTGACTTACGATTACGGCACCACGAAGTACGACTCTAAACTGTCAGCACCAGGCGTAATCGACGTCGATATCAATATTGCGCTAACGACTAGCTCCCAAACTACCATACTCCAGGCGGCAGCGAATGCAGCGCAGCAAAAAATGCAGGTCGGTTTTCCGGGACCATTCGCTCATGTGATATTCGTCCTCAAGGATTGTTATACAAGCGATGAGGCATGTGACTTTGCGGCCTATGGTTACGTCAACCACTGGGTGTTGGTAACCATTGGCGATAATTGGAAATATCCGGCCGTGATAATGCACGAATTGGGTCATAACTTGAATTTTGGGCACAGCGGCGGCCTTGACGGTGGATCCTACACCGATCACACTTGCCTTATGGGCAATCCATTGTTCAGCGATGATGTTGGAAGGATGTGCTTTAATCCCGTGAAAAATTATCAGATCGCCAAGGGTGGCGGAGGGTGAGTTTTTGGTTTATCGTCACGCATATCACATGTCAATACCTTGTCGTGTCCTTCCTCATGTAGATATGATTGTCACCAACTCAACTATGCACAGCTGGTACACCGATAGTACAGATATTGCATTCTTCAACACCGGCACTTCTGGCAGTTCATCTTGGCGCGGCAAGATCATCGGCGTGGCCGACTATTACAACAATCCCAGTAACTTCCCAATCATGCTCAAGCTCGAGACGGGAGATGGTTCCGATTATTTTATTTCGTTCAATCATGCTAGAGGAGTCAATTCCGAGGTGCAGCAGGCCCAGAACCAAGTGACGGTATACCAAGTCGACAGCGGTGATGGCATGTCGTATTCTAAGAGCATGTTGAAAATCGCGCTCCGCTCGGGGCGAAGTGCGACCATCGAAAATTGGAGACGAACTGGGAAGGACCTTATGATCAAGGTTAACACTATCAGTACCTCGTCATCGCCGGGGTATGCCGACGTACAAGTATCGTTCGGATAACAGTAAGTGGTAGTGCAGATGAATTGTTCTGGCCAGATGAAGTAAGCACTGTTGGGGACGTTAGTTAAAGATTTTTGCTGATATTTGAGAGAAAAAATAATTCCGTTTAGAGTTGTCTACGTAACATATTTAGAGCTTAGAGACGGGCTTGGATCTCGAACCTTGACCCTCTAGCTTGGAACCGGAGCCAAATTCTTAGAGTAATTCGTTGTCATATTGATGTATCGACTGATGTCTGGATTTAGAGCCATGTCTTTTAAGATGAATAGAACGCTATCGGTACAGCTTGAGAAGGTCGGGCCTGTGATTGTCATGATTCTCTCTCCGATCATCGTATCGTGCTCTTTTGGTGAAAGCTGAATGAAGGTACTTTTCGATTTCGCTTTCAGGGTCTTTATATTTGAACCACCATGCCCGATGATCATTCCACAGCAAGCTGATGGAATGAGCAGTCTAACCGTGAATGAAAGAGAACCTATGGATGGCGTAGGAGATAGATTTGGGAGCGATTGATGCTCGTATAGCTTGGCCAATACCATCTCTACTCCCAACGAAGCGTTCTGGAGAGTACCTTGAATCAAACAAACGCGATCCCTCGTACCGGGAAAGGTGTCACCACCTTGGCTAAACTTTATACGTGATAGAGACTTCGCTTGAAGATCAGAAATAGTGCTGCCGGACCGCCCAATGATCAAGCCAGATGCAGTATGAGAAAGAAGTAATTTCAACGCAACATGCGACTGGGGTTGAGGAAAAGATTGCGGCGACGATAAGGATGGGACAGGAGATCCACTAGCTGAGACACTTGCTGAATCTGTACCCTCCGTCTTCGTAGTATGAGAAGGAGACGATGGCGATGTAGATTCGGCATCGAGTTTGTAGATGGGGGTCTGTTTACTTGAATTCCTTGCTGCGCTGTGTTGAGGATGGCAGGATATCTCATTCTGCAATGATGACTGCTTAGGTTCTGCCGTTTTTATTACCTTCGCGGAAAGCCAATCAACGCACAAACATGAAATAGAAATGAAAAATAAGAGACATCGAAGTCAAGAACGATTGTCATTTTTTCGAAGGCGGCTCCAGATGCATCCTGCGTTGTACCTTTCGCTCCATTCTCTTTCTAGGATCCCATCAAAGTGGTGCTACTCGGATTTCAATCGCACAATACTTTCGAAGGTATCTGAGTAGCCGCGTTGATATCCATCAAATGATTTCCTACGTCGGAGGTAGTTTGATGTTTTGGTCGTGAACAGCTTTTCACGGATGTCGAGAGAGAGCGCGCACCATCGTCATCGACTATCTATCACGAGGCCAAAGCAGTGATACAAGCGCTGAGCAGAATTGTCAACCCAGTCCGGCACCTCAAGACCACCAAACGCACCTCGCCTTCGCATGGCGAGCAAAGGCTCGTGCGTTGTCTTTGTCCCGCTCGTGCGTTGTCTAATCCAATCCATAAGGCTCGTGCGTTGTCGATTTTCTTATCCCACACAGACAGAGTGTAGGCATTATTTTTCCTGAATGACGCGCTTGTTTGCGTTGTGTGGACTCTTCTCTTCCTATGAAGGAATTAATATTATGATTTGTCTCTACTGACACTTCAACGTCGAATATATCACACACAGGTGCGTAACACAATTAATATATTCATTCCATCACCACCAAAAAATATGGGTTGGGTGTTGATCGATCTGTGAAATGTGTATTATGTGTACTAATAGATTTCTCTGTGTGGGTTGTGTAATGAACAAAGCAATTGCTTTTGCGATGCTTCTATCTTTTGTCTTTAGGGGATGAAAAACATTTCTGAGGTTGACAAAATCACCAGTTGCTTGTCATTTACTCTATGTTATAATAAACTCTATTTCTGGAGACCATTCCCGATAAAATCTCGTCTTCCGGTGTCGTCTCTTCCTCTGCCCCCCCCCCCCCCCCCCCCCCCCCCCTCCTCTTCCCTGCCACGGTCGTACAATCCCCCCTATCCTCCAATCATCCTCTCGCTTTCCTCGTGTATCGCATCGACGAACGCCGATACCAATTCGGGCGATTCCTTCCCGCCCAATCCCTCGCCCAAATTGGCGATGAGCCTCTGCGGCCCCAATGCCGTCAACAATTCCCTCGCGGTATGCCTGACCGTATCGACATCCTTGCCGTTCTGAATTATCAGTTCCCTCGGATCGTAATTCCCCTGCAATCCACATCGTCCGCGAACTACGTCCCTGGCGATCGACCTGTCGACGTCGCCGTCGATGGTAACGACGTCGTATCCCATGGTCGATAGCATCTCGTTGGCGTGACTCGCGCCGCGCGCGAAGACCATCAGCGGCACGTCGGGATATCTGGATTTCAATTCGGACGCGATCTTGCGCAGGCACGGCATCGCGTACTTGTTGAATTCGGCCTCGTCGATCATCATCCCCATCGCCTCGAAGAGCTGTAGCATGTGGGCGCCGCATTCGACCTGTTCGGACATGTACTCGACGACGATGGTCGTTAGCACGTCGAGCAATTCCCTGGACGCGTCCGTGTGGGTCGCGAGCCATTCCATGCCGATATTCTGATTTTTCTTCGACGAGCCGCCCACCATGTAGAATAGCAACGTCCACGGCGCGGCCGAGAACCCTATCAACGGTATGGATATATCCTCCTCCCTCATCTTGGTCCGAATCAACTTGACGCTCTCCATGACGTGTCCGAGCCTGTCCCTGACGAAGTCCCTATCTATCGACGACGCGGGGGGCAATCGTTCCCTCATATCGGCCGGACCGACCAGCGGACACGGTACCTGTATTCCCACCCCCCCCGGCATGGTGACCTCGACGTTCATCGCCTCGGCTATTACCAATATGTCCGAAAACAGTATCGCCGCGTCGACGTCGTACCTTCGCACCGGCTGGAGGGTGCATTCGGCCACGTCCTCGGGATGGGATAGCATGTCTAGGAAGCTCCGTCCAACTTTCTTCTTGTACTCGTTGTATTCCGGCAGGTGTCGACCGGCCTGTCGGAATAGCCACACCGGCGTCCTCTCGACGGGCGAGCGACCGAGGGCGGCCCGTATCATTAGGTCGTCGTCGGGATAGTCGGACGGATCGCTGAGGTGCGATGGCAACGCGACGGCGTCGTCGTCGTCGTCGTTCTTCGTGCGCGACATGATCGCCCGGCGGGTCAATTCGATGTCCTCGTCTTTGGACAATGCCGCCGCGAGTATTCGCATCTCGGATCGAGGACGGACGTAGGACGATGTCAACGACGACGACGACGACGACGATCGGGAGGAGGGGGACGTCGCGGTAGTTGTCGATGTCAATGTCGATGTCGTTGTCGTGACGGTGAAGGATCGTGCGTCGGAGGCGAGGAGTAGGACGACGGTGGCCGTCAACACGGATGTGGTCGACGGCGATTTCATCTTTGGTCCTTTTTACTTATGCTTCGAAATGACGCGATGGCGATAAATGATATCATTGCCCCGCGCCGAGGACTACGATTGCGTGCGGGTTTTGGTTTTTCGTCGGTTGCCTCAAAAAAATCTATCGTCGGGGTCGAGAGAAAAGTAAGTTTCACGTGTCACATCGCAGGAAGTTCAAAAAAATCTTGGATTTTGTTCAAGTTGTTCGGCGTGGTGGGGAGAGAAAAAAATGCGCGCGCCAGATCCCGCCATGTCTTATCCTACCTATCGATTCGTACTATTCCAACGTGCAAAATCGGCCCTCACCGAATTGTTGTCGAAGTCGTGCCATGGTATCAAGTAGTCCCCGAACGTCGCCGCCGCCGCCCTCCCCATCAATAACCTCCTATCGACTACCCGCCCTCGTCCTCTGACGTCTTCGCGGTCACTCATGTCGTCGTCGTCGTCGTCATCGTCATTGCCGTCGTCTTCTTTCTTTCTGCTGCTGCTACTGCTGCCGTATGCGTTCTCCTCATCCCGCCGGCACGGCGTCCATTCGAAGTTCGTCGGCCATTCCGCCAATGTCGCTCCATCCCCTCCTCCAACACTCGACGGATTCGTCTACATTCCCGCAACGACGCGATCTCCTCCGAATCGTCTTAGTCGTGGCGATGCGATAGAGGCATTGAGGGTGATGGCGAGGAGGAGGTGTGGTGGTGGAGAGTGGGCGATGCGCGGCCACGTCGGGGTCAATGATTACTTCGCATCCTTCGATAAAAATGATAAGGATCGCGACGATGGCAATAACGACTACGATGGAGGCGGGAGCGTCGACGGCGTGAACAACAATAGATGTAGCGACGAAGGAGGCGGGAAGAAACGATTTGGAAAATATCTGGGTCACGGACGATTGAGTCCGGGGGGGGGCGATCGGGATGCCGAGGGGGCATCCGTGGGTGGACTGTTCGACGTCAATAATTATTTCAGTTCCTTCGACAATAAGGCAGCTAACGATGATATTGACGACGACGTCGCGGGCGTCGAGCAAGTACAACGACAACGGCAACGTGAGTCGCCACTGCAACCCCCGTCCCCCCCGACGACGACGACGACGGCGATGAAGATGACGTACGAAGAGATCGTCGCCCACAACAACGCGCGTCTATGTCCCAAGCTCCTGCTGACCCAACGTGCCATCCAGAGCTTCATTTACCTGCTCGAGGAGTGTCGCGATCCTCACTCCGGTAAGTGGATCGAGGATTTTCTCGGCACGATGAACCTCGGCAATTATCACGGCACCGGCGCGATCAACATCACCAGGCATCCCACGTGGGATTCGGCATTATACGACATGATGGACCAGCCGAATACGAAGATGATCGTCTCGGCGAAGCGAAGGGGACGCGGACACGGCGGATGGAGCAAGAATAATCCGTACCTCGAGGAACGGTACGTCGAATTCGGCATCGACATACGTCCCGCCAGCCTAGTTCAGCGTCTATTGGCGGTCAGGGGTCAATTGGCGCGAGAGTTCGAGAGGGACCTGGAGATCGTGCGCATGGTCGACGTCACGGTGGTGATGGAATCGTATTATCGCAAGCTCGTCGCGTCCTCCGACGCGATGGACGGTCATCGTGCGGCGGGAGGGCCGCAATTCGATCGGGTTTCCGTCGACATCCTGACGAACTTTACGGAATATCAGGTCGGCGCCATCGATTCCCCCATCTCGTCTGAGTCGTCGTCGTCGTCGCCGTTTCGTCGCGGCAATTTCGATCTTCTGTACGGCCTGTGCACGCAAGCGGCGGCTCACAGGTTGCTGCGGGAGCTACGGAACTCCGCATCGTCGTCGTCGGCGAACGGCAACGTCAACGAAGACATCGTTGCGTACCAATGGTTCAAACGATTCTACGCGAATAACGCCCCGGTTTACTTCGACGGCGATCGGAATTTCGGCAGGGCCGACGACTTCATCGACGAGCTTCTTCGCACCTCCCCCACCCTCGTGGGCGGCGTCGGCGGCGATGCGAGTGATGCCGTCGTGGGACTCACTGACCCGCTGCGTATGGCCGAACGGATAATCGCCACGCGATGCGACGTGGCGTCGGAATGGATGGGACTGATGGGGGAGGTGTCGGAGGATCATAGGATACTGAACGACGTGCTGGTACGCGTCGTGATGGGCAGGTCCATGGAGGAGAGCGGCAACGTCGATGACGTCGTTTCCATAAACGAGGAGACAACATTCGATGAGTTGGCGGACGGCACCGGCGCTTTCGATTGAGAAGGGACTGTGTAGGATGTATTTATTCTTTGTAGAATCATGTAACTGTACCCTTAGTAGTGACTCATCTACACGCATATCTGTAGTTTTATTTTCATCTCTCTACACCATAATCAACATCGTATCATCCCTTTCTTCCCTCCACCCCCCCCCCACCCCCGCCCCATCCCGAACACACCCACGGACCGCACAGGCGGAGAGGAGCGCAAAAACAATAGTACATGGGACTCTCTGCACTTTACTACACATTGAAGCTCTCTCCGCATCCGCACTCCCCCTTCGAGTTCGGATTCGTGAACGTGAACTCCGAGCTCATCTCGTCGTCCGCAAAGTCCATCGTCGTACCTATGACGTTCATCAACGCCATCGGCTCCACGTACACCCGAAGTCCATTCCCTGCCGCGTCCTTATCTGAGGGTATCGATATGATCATGACCTCGTCCCTTGGATTATGCGACGCGTGGTCGGAGTATGCGTAATTCAACGTGTAGGATAATCCGTTGCAACCGCGCTTCTTCGTGCCGAGGCGTATTCCCACGGCGCGGGCGTCGGATCCGCTCCCGCTCCCCCCCCGACCTCCGCTGGAATTGTGTGCATCGATCAGATGCGCGATTCGTGCGGCGGCGGCGGGGGTGATGATTAGGGGATCGCGCTTGACCATCGGCCTACGCTTAGTCGTCGTCGTCGTCGTCGTCGTCGTCGTCGGCTGCCTTTTCGGAACGACGGCGGACTCTTCCACCTCCTCTTCCCCCCCCGACGCTCCCCTTCCTTCCACTCGCGACATGGCGGAAGTCGAGAGGTAGCGGTGGGACGATAATATCGGAACCAGCGTTCCGCGATGATCGTCCCTCGGATGATGTCGCGGCGACCTACAATTACTACTAGTCCGTCGAACGTCGGCGGTGGCGGCCGTCCATGCTGCGCTCATGAGGGGTCCTTCACGACAAATGGAGGCGGATTGATCCATCATGGCGCATCCGTGCAGTGATCGACGCATTACTATTATCGGTCCTCGCATGGACGACGACGGCTGGATTAATCGTGATATTCGTGACGCCATGGTGTTGAAAAAAAAGAAATCGAAAATATTATTTTTTACTACCATAGAGGGGGAAAGAAAAAAAACAACAGCTCCCACAACTCTCGCCAAAAAAGGGCGGGAACCCGGGCCGGGGCTGAAACGTCCAACTCAGCCGCACTTCTTTTCATTCCCCATCAAAGATTCTCATAATATCGTAGAGATAGTTACGATAGAACGATGTATCGAAACCAAAATGAGTGTTCATTATTTCAGTCGATATTGACAAATAGTAGTTCACAACGGAGAACGGAGATCGTTGGCTAATAACGCAGAGAGTGAGAGCGGGAGAGAGAGAGCGAGAGAGAGAGAGAGAGAGAGAGAGAGAGAGAGAGAGAGAGAGAGAGAGAGAGAGTGAGTTATCTAGTGTGATATCCGGTGGTGCAGACCTCCCTCCATCGTCGTCAGGTCGAATAGGTATTATCATTATTTTACCTCACATCGGTCGTGGTCCCGCGTCGGATGATCATATTGCTTGCCAATCTACCCACAAATATCAGGGGGATAAGCCGATCGGGGAAGAAAAGAATAATAAGGAAGAGAAGCGGCGAAAACATCCCGCTTTGATACCAATTATCTACCGTGTATATCCGTTATCCGTGCGATATGAGCTTGTTGGACGCGCTTTTAAGCTCCCCGATAATCAATGGATCGTACAGGCAAACTTACCCGTATCAGGTCTTCTCGGTCTTTGGATACGCGTACATCTCGAGGCTCTTTTGGTTATGGAGTACCAAGTGTGATCCGAATACGCAATACGGGGAGATGATGAATATGCGCGCCGGGGCGGTGCTCTTGGGCGTATTCGGGTTGGTACAGGCGCTCATCAACGTCGGATTGATCGGTAACATGTGGTCAAAGAAAGCGATACGTTACTTCGTTTGAAGGGAGTCTCTAAAGCAATGTGTCGATTATGTTTACAAGGGGAAAAGGTCGCAACGCTTTCTTCCACGACTGAGACTGCAGAATAATGATATTGTAAATCTACAACTTGGCAATACCGATCGAACAAAACATCTCCAAGGATTAGCTGCCCCCCACCCACCCCTCCCACTCGATCAACTTATCTATTGATGGTGTAATTCCAAACATCCCTCCACTCTCCCTCGTCATATCCCAAATGTTCCACCATCATCCTACCGAACCTCTCGTTGTGGGGCTCGAAGAATCTCTCCAAACGACCCCTGAGCTCGTCCTTGCCCACGAGGGGATCGTTGTAATCGCGCGAATTCTTCCGCGACGTGTCCGCGACCTGAAATCGGGGTAGGCCGAGGTGAGACATCACCCTGTCGACGGCACGTTGCACCCCCCCGCGCTCCTCACCCCCAACGTACGTGTTGTCGATACCGTGGTCGCCGTCCCCATCATCGATATCGTTCGAGGGTGGGGATGACAATGGTGGGGGGGACGTCATGTCCTCCAATTTCAAAACCAGGAACGTATCCCTCGAGAAGCTGCGGAACCACGGTCGGCATTGGAGGGCGTACAATCCACGAGCGAGCGGCGAGTAGCTGCCGGTATTGATCGGTATCCTCGTGGTCACGTACCTTTCCCACGCCTCGTCCTCCATGCGCGTATTGACGAAATCGTCGTATTCCGCCATATCCACGGTACCGGTCTCCATGTCCCAGTATGGCAACAGGCCATCGTCTTTCATGTTACGCATATCCTCCATGAGCACCTCCTCGAGCGTCATGTCCCTCCATTCGACGCCCCGCGCGGCAAGTTGCTCCGGCGTGCCATCCCTGGACGTCACCATGGCGTATTGGGACACGGCCCTGCATATCGGGTCGCGGACCATGATGATCAACCTCGGCTCGTGACTGAAAACCTCCTTTAGGCGGGGTATCACGCGATGATAATCGAGCAGGTAACTCGGTGTCGAATCGCCGGTGATGAGGCTGGGATATCGTCCCATGGCCTCGGCGTGGTAATATCCGAGACAACGCGATCGACGCTCCCTCGTGGACCTGAGAGCATCGTCCCACCTCCAATCGAGGCAGTGAGTCTCGCGTCGACGGGCCCTGACGACCCACGGATGCTGATTGACGTACTCATAAACGCTCGTCGTGCCCGCCTTCTGCGCGCCGATGATTAGGTACGACGGATGCTTCCGCTTACCGGCATCGATCGCCCGGTCGATGCTACGTCGGGTTTGGGTCACGACCTCGCCCGGATTTAGATTCACGTGCCTCATCGGACAATTCTCAGATATGCGCGATTCGGCATAATTCGATTCGACGTAATCCAATATCAGATGCACACGATACGACGTCTCGTGACAATTCGTGGCGCAGTGCTTCGCCTGATTGTTCATCTCGAAGACGTGTCCGGGCGTACAATCGACACGTCCGAGCGTCGAAATCGTCGGACCGCAACGGAAGAGGACGCGATTGACATCCGGGACGATTATCGGCACGTGGACCCGATGAGCGTGCTTAACCCACTCGCCAGTATCGTGATGTACCGGTATCGTGACACCCGGGGGCATGCCCGCCAATATGCACCGCACGACCTGATGTTGTCGTATTCCCAATACGTCCAATATCGGTTGTATGGCGTCGTGCATACGCCTACCGATATCATTATTTCGTTGATACCAAGGCAACGTGTATATGGTATGTAAGAAATCGTCGCAGAATACGAGTATGATCTTCTTTATCCCCCAAGCGTCGTGGGAGGGACGGGTCAGTCGTACGTTATTCGTCATGGCGTTATTCTCGTTCCATAAGCTCTTGGACGAATACGTCGTCGTCCCCTCCTTGGTAGCGTCGACGACCTTTTTCGATGAGGCCGGAAATGTCTTCTTCCCGCCCGCGGTGGCAATGGTCCTCCTCCCGCTACCATTCTTCTTCATTCCATTCATCGCCCCGTCCTTCTTCTTGGACGGCGTCGTCATCGTCGTGGAGGTGGCTGTGGCACCATCATCGTCGTCACATCCATCCCCCGCTTCCGCCAACGGATCGTCGACGCCCTCGAGTATCAACTCGACTATCGGCATCACGTCGACGTTTCCACGCGACGAGATGCAATAACGGTGTTCCTCCACCCCCGTGGGAGGAGGAGGAGGAGGAAGAGGAGGAGGAATCTCGACCCCCTCCACCACCATCGCCGATGCATCCGCGATCTTCCCCGCGCCAACATCTCCGTCGACGCCCGATGCATCCCCGTCGCGCGATGATCTCCCCCCGACCCTGTCGTCGGCCGTGGCATTCGTCCTCCCCGACGTCCCAATGCTCGTCGACGAAGTCGACGACGACGACGAAATCGACGTCGGACGCGCCTTCCAACGCAGTGGTATCTCGCCGTAATCGATGCGGGGGAGGCACGTCATCGATCCCGTATCGAGTATGTGGCATGCCTCGGCGTGCTGTCTGGCGATTTCCTCCGGTGGGGTCGCAACCATGATATTATATTGTCGTTCTCGTGTTCTCTTTCAATCCTGTCCTCCTCGCGGCGTGCTTTTTTCGATATTTTAATTGTGGTGTGGGGTTGTTTCGTGTTTTTTTGCAATATGTAGGGGGGGCACGGTCTCGTTGGTCCGTCAGTCGTCGTCGTCCCATCACATGGAAACTCCCGATAGTAAAAACTAATCTACCGTTTCGATCAAAAAAGCGAGGAGGCGGCAGAAAGCTCATGTGTGACGGAGCATGCAAGGGCGGAGAGCACCGCCTAACACACAAACTCCATCGGCATCGTCATTATTACGGGACCAGGAGTTCAAACCGCAAACCCGCACCTACCCCCCAAGTAAGACCCTCCCCCCCCCACGCACCCATCCTCTCTGTCTCGATTTCGTGAATAAACAAATATACAAGAAAAAATGTCATCGGAGGGTCCCTACACGCGACAGAGGGCCGGAGGAGGGGGCGGCGGGGGTTATCCCGGCCAACAGGGAGGGGGTGGAACGGGATACGGCGGGGCCGCACCCGGCTACGGTCAGGGGGGTGGATACGGTGGAGGATCGGGATACGGCGGCGTGGGAGGGGGTGGTGGAGCGTCGTATTCAGCCCCGGGATACGGCGGCGGGGGGCAGTCGCAGCAGCAGTCCTCCTACGGCGGATCCGGTTACGGCGGACAGGGGGGCGGTTACGGTTCCACCAACGAGGTCTTCACCGCTGAGGGATTGTCCGATCAGGTGAATATATGAATTGCGATGAAGGAATCAACGCGCGATTTTAGGTCACTGTGTCGCTCACCCCAAGTTACCTGAAAAATCGAATTTGTTACCGTTCGTCTTTTTCTGCCACCCGACATCGTCCATTCCCCCCCCCTCCTCCCACTCCGAACCGCGACACGCGCACATAAATTTAGGGAGATGCGAGCAAGAGAAAGGGGGGGAAGAGGAGCATGGCATTGCAGGCGCTAAACAAGAACGTGATAATGTGGGCGGGATTCTTCACCGTCACTCTATTCGTGTACTTCGTCATGTCCGGACGGGACTTCTCCTTCCTGATGACGTACGGCGCCATGTCGCGCATGTTCGGCTTCGGTATACTCAATATCAAGACCTTCACGTCCAAGCGAGCCACCGGCATATCCGTCAAGACGCTGCAGCTGTATACCCTTGTATTCTTCTTCCGTCTGACTTCAATCATACGACACGAGGGATACCTCCCGTACGACAAGTCGGGGGATTGGCTGTACCATTTGATCGAGATCATGTCGTTGATATTCGCGGCATCGGCCCTATGGGGATGCCTCGTGCCGTTCAAGTCCACATATCAGGGGGATATGGACAAGTTCGGGGAAATGAACGTCCCCCCCGGATACGGCGCCGTGTACCTCGCCTTGCCCGTCATGATCGTGGCCTTGATCGTTCATCCGAATTTGAACGCGGATTTCCTTAGCGATTGTGCTTGGACGTACGCCATGTACCTCGAATCTCTCGCCCTCGTGCCGCAGCTTTACATGTTCCAGAAGCAGACGACCGGCGTCGTGGAGCTACTGACGGCGCACTTCGTTGCCGCGTTGGGTTTCGGTAGGGTGATGGAATTCATGTTCTGGGCTTACAGCTACCACGAGCTACAGACTAAGAACGGATCGAAGATGCCTGGATACCTCGCATTATTCTCGCAATTCGTGCAGCTGGTGCTCATGCTCGACTTCTTCTGGTATTATTACCTGGCGGTGAAGAACGCGACCCCCCTCGTTCTGCCCTCTCACGGTAATGCGATGGGCATGGTCTAAATGAGTGGATGGGGAACGAATGAAAAAATGAATGGGAAGATGCGAATAAAGAAGAAAGGATGGAGAGAGAGATTGAGATATGGGGGGGGGAGCATATGAGGGGAAATTAATTCTTTCGCCACAAATTATTGGAGTCTTGAACCCTCAATTTCGCGGTGTGGGATGGCTGCCCAATACCGTTAATATGTGTTTGTGATCTGGTTGCAGGAAGGGTTAATGTCTCTTGTGTACGGGGCTTGGATTATCGCGACATTTGACGCAAATTGAGGAACAACTGTGATAATGCGTGGTGGGCACTGCGTTTGGTGTGAGACGTAGAGGGATGTATCATGTTATGCGTAGCTCATATGATAGAACAAACCTGACCGTTTGATCAGAGAGCACTCGCTTAATAATTCCTATTCAGCGCTATTCTAGTCGAATTCCTCATAACAGGTAGGCATTTTAGGCTCCCGTCAAATTTGGCTTGCCAAAGGAGCCATATTGGTGGAGGCTTTGATTTGTTGAGGGACGCCGCCTATGATCACGATGGACACAGCGGGACTGGGAAGTGTTCTTGTCGTGGCCGCGACGAATCGTGTCGATGCTATCATGTTCCTGATTACCTTCGTTGACCTGGATCGTCGTGCGATTACCGGACGCTTGATGCTTAACCTCAACATCGACAAGGCAGAGGAAAATTAAAATGCCTTGAGGTCTACATGAAATTTTCCAACCCTAGCCTTACTGGTGAATGTGAATGTCCCAACGTGGTAGGGAGCTATTGCGTTTTGCTTAGATACCCTTAATCATGCATTCGTAGTCCCAACTAAGTGACGCTATGATATCTTAGTCGTGGGAAACTGAAGCCTTGATGGGGTCGTAGACAATGGACTAAATTATTTCAGTGATTGAATGGGTTCTATAATTTTATGATAGCAAATCGGTCATATGTGATCTTGTCCCCTTCTTTTTATTGCACAAAGGTTAAGACGAGAGTCCTTTTACGGAGTTTGATCTCCCACCCAGCCATCCGTCGATAGAAAGAGACACGCTTATCCCGGTTTTCGATGGTTGTAGTATCCTCATAAATATAACCGCCCCCCCTCCCGCCACCTCTTCCTCTCTCCTCCATAACATCTTGAGAGAAGGAAAGGGGAGATAGAGAGATAAGTAGAGCGGGAGAATGAAATAGAATGATAAAATCAAAACGTAGAAACCGCCTCGATCTATCATGCGATCTATTCCGAGAAGTAATGATGCTGCAACGCCTGCCTGCAAACGAATCTCCTGTCTGGATCGTACTGAAGCAGGCACGTTAGCAAATCTGCGGCGGCGTTGCTACCGAGTGCTTCCATCGGCACGAAGTCGGTGATGGGCCTCTCGGTCCACTTTGGGAATTCGGGGTTGTAATTCGGTAGACGGTCAACACCGTGCCAGTTCGTGTGCGGATTCGGCGTGCCGCGGCGCTGGAAGATCTTGATGAGCTGATCGATGTCCGACCTACCCGGGAAGAGGGGTAGGCCCGTCGCCATCTCGGCGAAGATGCATCCCACGGACCAGACGTCGACTGCCGCCGAGTATCGCTGGGCGCCGAGGAGGAGCTCCGGGGCTCGATACCAGAGGGTGACGACCTCGTAAGTGTATGGACCGTTTGGGAGGCCGGAGAGTCGAGCGAGTCCGAAGTCTGCGAGCTTGAGGGTGGTACCATCGGCGCTGATGAGTAGCTACCGCCATTAGTTTTTCAGTAGCGGGAAAGGGTGTGTGTGCGTGCGAATGATAAGACGGGATCGATTGATGAGCGCGGGTATATCGAGGCAGCCGAATTTTCGTCAAACTACGAAACATTAAAAAGTCGGGCGTCGAATCGATCAATTCATTGCCTCTCCTTTCGTGCGTCATGAAATTGAAGTCGCAACTTTTCGTCGTACAATACCATTCCAAATCGTAACCGTAGGTGAAAATGTTACTATACACTCACGTTGTGCGGCTTCAAGTCCCTGTGCAACACCCGGTGGGTGTGACAGTATCCCACCCCATTGAGTATCTGCCTCATGAAGCTCCTGACCGTGGGCTTCGGCAAACCGATCCTCTCCCTGATATCGTCACTCCTCTGCCTCTGGTCCATGAACGTCTTGAGGTCGTGGGCGACGAATTCGAACACCAGGTACAGCCCGCCGGGCGTCGCCTGTATCACGTCAAGGAGCTGCACCACGTTGTCGTGGGTCAATTCGCGTAGCAGGGAAATCTCGCGTATGACGTTGCACGGCACACCCCCCTCGGGCGTAGAGTCGGCATACGGGATGCGCTTTATGGCGACGGTGCGATTCGTCGAGCGCTGCGTGCCCCGGTAGACGGTGCCGTATGCTCCCTGTCCGATGAGGTCGGTGCTGGGGATAGTATGTCGTGTGGGAGGGGGGGGAGGGGGGGGAGACGATGAACAAGAAGGGGTAGATGGATGCGGAGATGGTGAGGACGGAGGAGAAAAGGAGAGGGGGATGGGCGCGGATTCATTAGAGGGATGGGGTGCCGTTTGCTCTCTCGCGTCGCGATGCGCCAATAACAATGGCGACTAACTAAGACACATGCATCTCGCTTCTCGACTGCTACTTTCGCGCCCCCCTCTTCTCTTTCTCCCCTCCAAGGGATAAAGAGAGAGGGGGGGGGGGGTGAGAAATAATATATCCTTTAGACAAAAAAACTCACCGAGCGTAGCCGTCGAGGGCGGGTTCGTCGTCGGGGATGGCCTGCGGACCCGACGGCGCGTTGTTGTTGCCATTCCTCGACTCCCGTCGTTGCTGCTGTTGCCCGTTACGGACGTCTTGACCATCTTCCTGGATTCGCATTTTGCCGTCGGCTTTCGATTTATTAGGCGATGATGGTTGGGGTGGGGGAGGGGGGTCGGGCGGCGGCGGCGGGGGGGGGGGAGGGGAGATGGGATAGGAGGATCGCGCGGGAGCGTTGGACGTCGAGTGAGCGAG
>JALLBA010000660.1:0-15045 GCA_036939675.1 Cyclostephanos invisitatus
GATCAATGTCTCAGGAGACAGCATGCCACAATACATCTGCATTTATGGATATCATCAGTTCTATGCAAATCACAGTGTAGAGAAAACGGTCGGCGCAATGTTGGAGGTGCATGCACGGCTATGTTTGTCTACGGCAGACAAATGGAAAGGAACTTCAATATTGAGAGAGTGGCAGACGGAACGTGCATCTTAACTGTGCGCACCAATGTAGGGCTTCCTGGTGGACTTATATTACGTCCTTTGGCGAACAGAGTATTAAGAAATTATTACGATATAGGGTTTAGACTGGTCAGTGAGGATTATGGAAGACGGGATATGGCGTTGAGAGTGAGGGGTGAACAAAAACAACGACAACAATGGTGCCAACAAGAACAACAACGATGACGACAACAACGATGACAACAACCATGACGAACACAACAACGACGATGGAAATAACGATGACGACACAAATGACAATGAACACGAAAGCAATGACGATGGAGGTACTAACGGTGACGGAGTAATTAATTTAACTTACTCGACAGATGAAGAAATTCTTGGTAACGGATACAACAACAATGATCTCAACAACGATGACAACGACGAGGACGATGACGATGAAACTTATCATCCTAACACTGGCATCAGCTATTTGTCAGGCATGGACGACAACAATGATGACAGAAGCGAGGAGCTTTCCGTGACGGAGGGAACAGAGCAATTGAAATTATTGATCTAATAGAATCTACTGAATAAGTAACAATTACGGAAAAATAGAGAAGATGTTTTAGATGTAGCCAATGAAATAATCAAATTAGAATTGTCATTTAGTCCTACTACACTGGTTTTAAGGTAGCAGGAGATGGAATAAACATGATCATCAGATTTGCACCGAGACGAAATGCAATGCGGTTCCTGCGGAATAAAAGGTCGGAGAGCAACAGCAGATCCAATTCTGGGAAAGCAAAAGTAGCATACAATAGGGTCATCCTCTTGGTAGCATCCATCCATGTGCACCTGCCCAATGGACATGGTGAAATCATTGTCAACGTGACAACAAAGAAAAACATTCACACCAAAACCTGCACCATTGTAATACCGGGCAGAATGTTGAGTGGAAGATGAGGAGAGAGACGGTGCCATGGTTAAATATGGAACATGTTTCTTAGCTTTGACGATATGTCGAATCATGTTGGTGCTACCAAACATGTCGAATGCATATTCGGCACGTTGCAAAAGATTAAGCTAAGTGTCCCAATCACTCATGGGAAACCATACTTGAGTTTGTATAGACCGGACTGAACACCTTGTTTGGCTCAACCAGGTTGCGCACCTACACATAGTATCGAAGGTGACCGTCGGTGAACACTTTGTGGCTGGGTGCGAGCACACAAATTCATGGCTTGGCATATAGCATAACCATCTTTCAGGATGGATATTTTCGTTGAGGGAGACGGATGAAGACGGGAAATTTGACTGATGGTAAATGCATGCGTAGTCCAAATTGTGAATTCGTCGTTTCATGGACCCACAGATCCCCCCTTAAAATAGAAAGTATGCAAATGTTACCACCATTATACTGCTCTGTGTTTATAGTCGGTAGGTTTGTCCCTCCGTCACAGAGGACAAAGGTATTCTTGATGAAATCGAAGGTCAACCGTTTGACTTTGGGACAAACAATGGTGGGCACTTTGACGTCTTTCAGTATGCTCCGCTGCTTGGAAAACTTTCTAGATTGGTTGAGCTGTCTGCGGTGACTGGTTGACCTTTTCGGATGGTTTCGTTTAGATATGTAGGCAAGAGCGGCAACACGGGTCCTCGTCGATGATGGGGAGTTCGATTTGTCAACGTGACACCAGATCGGAAAGGTCGTCGAAGCTGTTGAAATGGATGAGTCATTCGATGAGCGGTGAAGTCCTCCCACGGATGGGAAGCGACACTTGCGATCACATCGTGACTTATTCACCCTAGTGGATGGCGCAACGGCCTGTCCAGGTACAGTTCTTGACATTCCGTCCGCTGGAACATGGTGATCGATACCCCCGTCACGAACGAGCAACATTGAAGAATTCATGATTGCCGCGGCGCCGATATAAAAATTATGAGAGGATGAAAGAGAGAGATGAAGGAGATGGGAGGGGGGGAGGGGGCTAGGCTCGTTAGATTTTGAAATTTAAATCAGAGAAAGGAAGGAATGTTGGAAAGAGAAACGGATGCTTCTGGAAAAAGAAGAAAGAAAGAATTTAATTGAGATACAAAAGACAAAAAACAATGGCGGGAAAACAAGTGAATAATTTGGCGGGAAGAAAAAGCGATCGAGGACGACGGCCAGAAAAAGAGTGGTAGATAATAGGAATTGTTGTCGTACGTACGTACTTCGGATGAGACCACACTTCGTGCATCGTCTTTTTTTGAGAACTCTACACCTAAGATGAGAGCGCTGAATCATTTTATCAACAGGGCCCTCCCCATAGATTTCCTGGGTACCAACTCTCGCACAAAATCTCATTCTGCCAGCTTAGAGAGTACGGTAGAGTGAGAGTTCGTCCAACTTAAAGTTCCACTATGTGTCTGGTTTTTTGTTTACTCACTGAATCATTCGTCCGTTTCATTCTTCATTTTCCACGGAAGATTGATTCTATAACAAACAAGAAAAAACAAGCAGGCCATCATGTCGGATGAAGGTGGTCGTGATGGTGGACGTGGAGGCGGACGTGGACATGGAGGCGGACGTGGAGGTGGAGGTGGTCGTGGACGTGGGGGCGGTGGTCGTGATCGACACCGTGGGCTTGGACTTCGTGGACTGGATTCCACCGAATTGAACTCCGTCTTCTCGGGCTCCAAGAGCGATGCGAAGGTCGATGGCGACGATTACCTGGCGAGGGATAAGCTTCAGGACAAGATCACCGCAACCTTCCCTGCACTGAACCGTCATCTGGAATCTGATCACGCAGCAGCTATGGAGCGATCGGACATTCATCATTACGTTGTTCCTATTCTTGTCTGCGCTTTCGCTGTTTTACTTTTCGTTCGTTTGCTAATTCAGCGGGGGTAATTACATATGATTGGACGAATGTTTATCATGTGAATTGGAATGGGATGAGGGTGATAGAGACACGACGATTGTTGCTCACATAAAACCTAAGCCTTTAAGTCGATGCCTAAAACACCTTTGAATAGCTCAAGTTAAGAAGAACCTTTAATGAAGGTAGAATATCTCAAATAGGACTTTCAATCCTTGTACAGTGAATTTGGCAATGTGATCCCTTCCTTGTCCAGCAATATCTTCCCCAACCTCTTCTGCGCCAGACTATTCAATACGCCCCTAAGCTTCAAACATTGCACCTCGTGCGGGTCCAAATCGCCAGGCCTCAGGGGACCACTAATAATCCCATCGCCAGGATCGATAGTGGCGGCGGCATTATCGCCGGTAGTAACGCCATCGCCACCGCGGCCCGAGGCGGCCTTCATGTATGCGAGGGTGATGGCGGTTGCCACGCTCAGGTTGAAGCTTTCGGCGAAGCCGCACATTGGAAGGTAGAACGTCTCGTCTGCCAACGACCTCATTTCGTCGGAGATGCCGCGTTCCTCGTTCCCCATGACGATGCATATCGGCCTCTGACCCCCCCTCCTCCTACCGCTACCGGCATTTCCGATGCCGCCATCGAAGACTACGTCGTCGTCGTCGTCGTCGTAATCGACGTCCCACGCCAGATCCCTAACGTCCCTCGCATTGGGATTCAGGTCCGATGCGTATATCAAGCACCCGCCCTCCTCCTCGCGCAAACGTCGTACCGCCTCGTGTACGCTGCCGAATTGTCGTACCGTCATCCAACTCGCCGATCCCATGGCCGTCCTCATGCCACGCTTTTGATTCACGGCGGCCTTTCCCTCGTACGCGCTCGATGTAACCACGACGTCGACGTACTGTATGCCGAAGGAATCGAGGGTGCGTAGGCACGCGTATACGTTGCTCGGGTTGCTCGGATTCTCGAATAGGAATCGCGCGTGACGGGTGCGCATGGACAATACGTCGTCGATGCGCTCGAGTCGACGCGGCCGTACGTACGGCGATAGGACGCCTATCGCCCTGCGTACCAATTCCGGATCGAGGGAATATAATTCCAGTTTCGATTCGATGGATTTCGCCGACGTGATATCGTCCACGTCCGATTCGTGCGACACGTACGATTGGTAGGTAATGGAATTCGACGGTATGGCATTGAGTGCCTCGTTCGGTATGCCGGTGACGTCGCTCGGGCTCGGGCCATTTTCGGACGCGTCGTCGAATCTCCTGTCCATCTTCGGACTCGTACCGAATTCGAACGTTTCCCAATCCAGCGACGATCCGCCTACCCCATCATCATCCCCGCCGTTCCCTCCCGCGCCATCGACGCCGTTGAGCCTTTCCATCCTCTTGCGATGTCGTCTCCTGGCCCATCGGGATCGCGGATTTTGCCACCGTCCCTTGGCGATGGATAGATCGGTGAGCAGGCCGTCCGCATCTTCGTCGGGCGCTGCAGTCGACGAACTGGACGTCGCGGAGATGGTACTTTCGACTTCTCCATCGACCCCGCCCATCGCCATCGTCGTCGTCGTCATCGTCGTACCCGTACAGGACGAGGACGACCTCGACGATGGGGCATCGCGCGACGACGGGAAGGACGGCAGCCGCCGGTGGTGGCGACCGCGTGGCACCGCCATCATCGTCGTTGTCCTTATCCTCGTCGTGGTTGGCGGGGGCGGCGTCGCGCGATGGCGACGACCGTGGTAGGAGAATGCGGCGACGCGACGACCGCCCCCGGCCACGGCCCCGGTCACGACGGAGACGGAGGAGGCGACGTGCGAGGCGGCGACCGCAATCATCGCTCCCCTCCCCGTCGATGCGATCGACGATGACGCGATGGTGGCGGAGACGATGATCATCAGTATTGTGGATGACGATGCTGTCGCGGGGACGGCCTTCATGGTCGGGCGAGGGGGCGGCCCTGGAAAATACGTTACCATACAGTCTCTCCCGGCTCTCTTGCGTGTGGTTGTGAATTGTGGAGAGAGCATGTTGATGTTTGGCGATAGTAGGTAGGGTAATATTGATGTTATTATTGATTATGAATTCCCATATATCATTTTTCCGTAGATGAAGATCGCTGATTTGCGACCCACCCGTGTTGGTGAGTCGGGAGTCATCGTGTGTGGAGTCACGAGTATCTCGTCGACGTCATCACGACCGCGAATTCTCTCATGTTCCTGCCGATCTTGGATTTCCTTGAAACGGATTTTCGAACGGACAAACAGAGAAGTGGGAGCGGCCCCAGAAAAGAAACCGATTGGGGGTTCCGATGCCAGATGACGAACGACCAAAGGAAATCCGAGTAAAAAAAAGTGGAACGGAAATGGTTGCCATCCGTTATCTCTACGTAGTACACTGCACATGGAGTTCATCATATTATTCCATGGAGGATAGATAAACACACGCATCGTCCCCATCCATTCACCCCCGTCCCGAGTGGAATATATTAAATATATTATGGGTCGTAGGAGAATCAAGTCGAAATCGGGATGCGCCTCGTCCCTATTTCGGTGCTTTTCCACGAAGTCAAGGGCCGCCGCGTTGGCCGTCGACGACGAGGACGATAACGACGACGACGACGGCGTGTCGCCCCCCAAGTCCTCCCCCGCGAAATCGTCGAGGGGGGGGAGGTGGTGGAAGGGCAAGCGAAAGACGTCGAGGAGGAAGGACGTCGCGATCAAGGAGGCGGGGGGGGGGTCCGCCCCTCGCGACGACGTCGATCGCGACGCCTCCGCGATCAAGTCGACGGGACGCCGACGGAACGCGTCGATGGGGAGCGTGCAATCCGGCAGGAGTCGCAGGAGCAGCGTTTACTTCGATGCCATCGACGAATCGTGGCACAGTTTGGGGGGGGAGAGCTTCGACGAATCGTTCGTCACGTTGCAATTGGACGGACAGTATTTCTTCGATGCGAGGATGGACGAGACAAACGATACGAATGGGAATGCATCGTCTTTCGAGGATACCTACGAGGGGATACACATGTATCCGCGATTGCCGACGACCGCCATCGATCCGTTGCCGGATTCGCCAATCAGCACCACGAACATGGACACGCTGCTGAGGAGCTATCAGCATCGGGGGGACGACGCACGTGCGAGACTCGTGTACGACGAGGCCGACATCGCCGCGGGCATGGCGGGGGACGCGATGGAACGTCAGGCGAAGCGTCTCATGACGGTGGACGAGGGCAGGGATGCGATTCATTTGGTCGATAGTACCAACCTATTGCTTAAGGAGTTGAGGGTGCCGATCGTGAGGGAGAAGGGATTTCCGGGGGAATTGACCGATGCCGAATTGCGCGCCGTGAAGGTACTGCAATCGGAATTGAGGAATAGGGATCCCATATACAACGAAATCGTGCGGGCGTTGTCCTCGGTGGAGAAGGAGGCATATGCGCTGTGCAGATTTTTAAGGGCGAGGAAGTTCGACGTCGAGAAGGTGTTCGCGCTGTTGGACGAGGCGAAGGAATATTACGCGAGGGCGAGGGACAATGATTTTTATCCCGACCTTGAGGAGGCACTGGGCGTACCTCGCTCGGTATTCCTTTCGCAGTATCCAGCAGTATTCTATGGAAAGTGAGTACATGCCCCATCTCAAACCTCAATTGCTGTTATTTCGTTGGGGGGGCGTATTCACATTTCTCTGATTACTCGCATGCATAATCTACTTTTTGTTCCGAATAAAAATATCCAGCGCAAAGAACGGATGTCCCGTTCTGTATTTGAGGCTCGGATTAATCAAACCAGAAGGAGTCAAGGCGAGTTGTAGATGATGAATATAGCTTTGTGTTGAATGGTTAGCAACGATGACGAACATATTCCTCACTCTCTTCATTCAACTTTTCACGACACAGTGCCTTATCACGCTCGACAAGGCTGATCGGTTTTTCTGGAACGACATGTTATTCACATGGACCGATATTATAAAAGAAGGACGTCGTATCAATCCTCAATCCGTACGGTGAGTTATCCCACAAAGCTCTTTCCCCAACATATATATATGAATTGAAGCTGTTTAATGATCTCAGTGACCTCACTCGTCCTTTGACCTTTTTTTTCAGAACCGAGAGTGTCCTCGTTTACGATATGAAGGGAGTGTCGAGATCATTGTTGAATAACGATACATTTGATATGATCAAAACTGGCAACCAAATAATGGCATCCTTTCCAGAAACTTTGCATTGCCTCATGGTCATCAACGTTCCTGGATGGTTTGGGGTTGCATGGTCGGTGGTGAAGAAGCTAATCGACCCTCGCACGGCCTCAAAAATCGAAGTGGTGAGTGCAATGTCGGGGTTGTGTGTTCCTTTTACAGCGCAGGTATGTACTCGTTCTTAACGTCGCCCCTTCCCCGTCCAGTTCACGAACGCCGAAGCCGGACTGAAACGCATGGGAGAAATGATCGACGAGTCACAAATCCCGTCTGAATATAATGGTAAAGGCTCGTCCCTCGCGGAGGCTGCCGCATCTGGTGTTGGTGGGGAGTCGTCAAGTGCTGGGTGCTTGGTGGTAGTGAATCATTTGCTGAACCTGTCGAAGAAAAATCCCGAACAAGGCCATGAATTTGTGTTGAAGGATGATAAGCAGGTGACGCTGACGGTTTACACACGATGCAAGGAGGGCGCGATGGCAACATTGTGCTGCGAGGGCACGGGTGCCCAAGTGACAGCGATTGACGGAATCAATGACTCCGAGCCCTATTCGAAAACGATAGGGACGATTCGCGGACCAGGGAAGTTCTCGGTTAGATTGAAAGCCAACTCCGAAAGTGGTGTGTTCCTTTTGTTGGGAACGGCGTGAGTCGAAACCAAGTCGAAGAATGTGACAGAGCGCTCGGCACCTGTACAACAGTAACTCGCGTCTTGGCAACAACTTGTAATATACGTGGTGATTTATGAAAGTAATGATCTATTTCTTCGAAGAGACCGACGAAGCATACGCGTACGTGTAATTATTTCTTACACCCTCTTCCGTTTTCATCAGGGGAGTGTATCCTGCATCGACTTAACGGACGATGCGACCTTTTCCGCTCGACGAAGGACCGGAAAGCTCCGCGACGTAATATCGTGCCCGACGGGACCATCGAATCCGCCGTCCTTCCCATCGTCGTTGCCGACGGCGTTGTCGGACGCATGGCCGGTGACCAACTCCAATCGATAAACTCGCACCTCGCAATTTTCGAATAATTCCGCATCGGCGTTCCCGAGCGGTCCGCGCTCCAATTCGCGCAGGTACCCCTTGTGCCCGATGAGGCATATGCTGCGACTATCGGTCTCCGCGAGGAGGTGGAAAAGTCGCTTCGTACGTTCGCGCAGCATCGACGCGTCCTCTATCGTCTCGATCGCGTCGCGTCGATCGGGCGTGACATCGGGACGATGCCCCCCCGCCGCCGCCGCCCGCTTCGACGATATCGACGATGCACTGGATTGGTCTTCCGGTACGCCGACAGTCGTCGCGTCCGCGCCGACGAATTTGTCCTCCCAGATCGATTCGCCGATCGCAACATCCCCATTTCCAATCGATTGCGAATCGGCGTCATCATCGGCCGGACGCGGTCTCCCCCCCCCCCATCCCGAATCCTCGCCATCGAGACTGCACGACGATGGAAGATATGCCCCGCCCAATGCCAGCCTGTCGAGTTTGAGACACGCTATGGAGAGTTTCTTGAATTTAAGACGCCTGCGTATATCCTCGTAGGACACGTGCCTGTCGCAAGCCAATCCCGTCCGACGTTCCTCGATTTCCTTCCTCACTCGTATCCTGGGAGGCGGGGATGACGACGACGACGACGACGGGTCCCCCCCTCCAACTCCACCTTCGTCGCCGTCGTTAAGCGCGAATGATTCCGGAAATATCGCCCCCGCCGTCTGCATCGCCCTCTGCAACGGACTCGCCCATACCTCCTCCACCTTCGGCAGACCGTTCCCCTCGATGATGGCGTCGAGCGTCCGTCGTACGCGTTTCGCATCCTCCAAACCATATTCGCTCAATGGCGGATCGATCATCGAGGCGCCCTCCTCGAGCGCCCGTCGTCGCGCATATTCCGCGACGCGAATGGCGTGGTCCGAATTCGGATCGTGACCGAATGCGATCGCCTCGGACAGGGCGATCGACGCCGCGTCGCTTTCGATGCGATTGTGCAGCGCCTCGCCGTGTCGGATGAAGTATAGGGTGTACTGCCGAAACGACGAGGTTGTACCGGGGGCGGCGATGGCGGGGGCTTCGGCTTCGCGGGATGAGGCGGGCGCCCATCGATGCTCAATTGGTAGTACCATAACAATTATCGCATCATCTCTCTTTCTCAGAACAGCACTTGTTGAAGTACATAGGTTGAGTACGACGTAATTATGTACTCTTTCCTATTTAATACCACTCCTCTGGACACGGTAAAAGGTTTTGTATATTTTGTCGAGTCCAAAATACATCCAAAATAAGGAGAGCGATGGCCGACTTCGATCAAGCCGGGATCAAGTCGAAATCGGCCGCCGCGGCATGCGGATGGAACTTCGTCGTATTGATGTCCCGACAGGGCAAGATACGACTGTCCGAATTCTTCTCCTCGTATACCGAAACGCAGAAGAAGCGCATATTGCGCGACATCGCCGCGGACGTTTTGCCCCGACAGGCGAAGATGTGCAACATCATCGAGAAGGGGGAATATAAATTCGTGTACAGGAGGTACGCGAGCCTGTACTTCATCGTGGGTGCGCCGGTGGAAATGAACGAATTGATAGTCCTGGAACAGATCCATCTATTCGTCGAGGCGTTGGATGGGTATTTCAACAGCGGTGAGTTGCATATACCGTCGAATCACGAAACCTACCGACCCTGGTCGGCAAGATTATGTACTGCATCGTATATTCTTGCCACTATATAATCATCGGATCGGTATTGGTATCTGAACATCCCGTATAAAATACAAATCAATGTCCCGTGATTATTTTTACACCTGCATGATCTTTTTTCTTGTTTTCATAACCGCGTATTCTCACCGACCATGCGCCGTCCTTCTTCCCCAAAAATAAAATATGTATGACACCCTGTTTCTCAACTGATGTTACGCATCAATTTGTATTTTTTTCTTCTCCTACCCAACAAGTTTGCGAATTGGACCTGGTCTTCTCCCTTCACAAGTCCCTGTCGATACTGTTCGAAATGTTCATCGGTGGGATGCTGTGCGAATCGAACAAGCGCGAGGTGTTGCAACAAATCGTCGAGGCGGAGCAGATGGTCGAACAAATGACTAAGCCGGGGGAGGATACGTCGAGTCAGCTCGACGATGGATTGAGCTTTCAGGAGCAATTCCAATTGGGGAGGAAGCCGGGCGCCAGGGGTCCCAGGGGGGGGAGGTGAGCTCTCGATTCGGGGAGGTTTTGTGGGGGGGGGGGGGGGGGGGGGGGGTTTTCTGCATTGGGGCGGGAAGCTCCTTTTTGGTTCGGAACGACGATGGAAACTACCTCACCCCCCTCCCCCCAATGGACAACCAATGATCGTTCTTTTGATGTTCCCATCATGAACGTGAGGAACATTAGACCTTATATCCAGTGTGAATAATTAGGTATACATCATTGGTAGGGCTTTGGATTCAACATAAAATATTATGAACACCCTCCCCCCCCTCCCTCTCCGAGGGAGTTCGAACCTCTTCGAGGGAGGTCGAAATTCATTCCCTCTCCCTTGCCTCTCAGGAGAGGTGGAACCGTCCTCCTCCTCGTTGGCCTTTATGTTCATGCGAGTTACGGCCTTGAACACTGTGTGCGCCCGAGCTCGCGGGGGTTGTGCATTCTTTTTCGGGGGGAAAGGGGGGGAAACGAAGACTATTGTCCGATATATGACTACTGACTGATGATTCGGATACCATAGAATCCCTCTTTGATTCCAATCCGGACGCGCTCTCTGTCTCTGTTTTTCCTTTTTCGCTACTACCACCACTACTACTCTCGTCAATGTCTGTGGTAATAACAGGAAACAATGGCACGACGAATATAATACTCTAACCAGTAAATTTTACCTTATAAAAGTTGAACAAAGTCTAACAGAATTGTAATCATCTCTAGACATTGTGATGTTGGTGTAAACAAATAAGGACTTTTCGCATACACCCTGGTTTTATCTGTTAGAGATATGCCATCACATTTGGGACTATAATTATGAATCGAATTAACACGACATTGGACCTTCAGCTCCTCGGTGGTGAGGAGGTCATTGGGTCCGTCATTTTGTTCGGCGATTTTTGATTTCCAGATGGCAAGTTCGAGCAATGGTCAAGCGTTCAATTTTTCGTTGAAGGTAAGCTTGTAATGAATGGAATCGAAGTGGGGTTCCAAATCTTAGGGTGAGATGGAAGGGATGATTCTAATCATTCCATGAGTAATGTCCTACCATTTCATGACTGGTAAAAGATCCAGACGCTCTGGGATGTTGAATTTCATCAAAAAACAGAATGTACTCAATGATTTTCCATGTACACCCTGATTCCACGACCCCGCATCGCCTCACAGAACACGACTCATTGATTTCGTCGCTGAACTTTACGCTCGTGAGACTTGAATGCGGTGTCATCTATTGCGTAGACGGCAGGGGGGATGTCGGTGTCTTCTAGAGATGTGCATTCTTAAATGCATACCTATCAATCTCCTCCAGACCCTCGCCGAGAGTCACAGTCGTCAACTTCGAGCAATTCATGAATGTACATCTCATTATCGTCTTGACGGCACTGGATATGACTATTTTGTCATTTTTACGGCACTGGATATGACTGTGTCGTCAAGCAGCGATTCTTATCTCTCACATGCCATCTCCCCAATCTCCTCGAGCCTATAACCAAGATTAACAGTCATCAACCGGAAGCAATGACTGAATGCCGATCTCTTACTCGTCCTGGCGGCGTTAGGTATGACGATATGTCGTAGCGATCTGCAATAGTGAAATGCATACGCCCCGATTTCCTCCAGTCCATCGTTGAGAATCACAATCGCCAATCGTCCGCGTTCGTTGAATGCATCATCTTTAATCACCCTGACGGACGGGTGGATCCTGACGTCAGACAAATCCCTCGGATGTTTTTTCCTAAGTAGGCATGCACGTCGAATCGAACGTCCCCGGATGCAATGGCCGAGATGGCGTTGGGCAGTCGCAAGGTCAATACTCCATCGTAGTCACTACGTCCTTTTCGGGTATGCCTCTTCAACCAAACGATGCCCAGCGCGGCGATCGTCAGCGCCCCCGCCGCCATCCACATTCTCTCCCGTCGTTGATGATGTTGCAGAGGCGACGTCATCGTGGCTCCGCCCGGGGATGGCCTCCTTGAGAATCGTCCCCCGAGGGCGATGGCTTCGATGGCCGTTTCAATCCACGCGCGGTAAACACGGCGGAAACCAAGGCGGCGTTGGACACCATTCTGAAAAGAGAAAAGAGTGGGAAAAGAAAACGAGGGGAGGAAATGGGGGCGGGCGCCCCCTCCCCGTTTTCGCACGAAAATGCCACCACGAAAAGCGCCGAACCAACGGTGTGCGGGCGGCAAAATAGCTCCACGCGGTCTCTCTCTGAAATATAGAGTCGATACCATGACGGTCCTCCTTCGCTCTCGATCGCTGGTCAGGGGCATCTTCCACCACCACCACCACCATCACGTCGCGAGCGACGAAGGCAAGGATGGCGGAGTCCCGCCCCGCAATCCCAATCCCCCCACCCCATCCTGCGTCATCTCCCACTCGCCCACGGTCGTCACCCTCACCGATTGGGACGACGACGACCACGACGACCACGAAAACGATAACGATCGCATCGTCCCCCCGGCGGCGGATGTCGTGGACGACGTAACGGACATCGAGTTATCACGACGGATCGAACACTGCCTCAAATGCGGACGAGTGTACGACGAGAAGCTCGGTGTACGGACCATACGCGACGCGTTGACGTCGTTCGAATTATCGTCGTTGTCCGACGACGATATGCCACTTAGGCATTACAGGGCCGAGAAGGGGAATGTCGACGAGGCGATACGGAAGATCAAAAATACGTTGCGTTGGAGAGTGGAATTCGGAGTCGAGGACATCAAGCGATGCTTCGAATATGTCGCGGCGGTAGGCGACGGCACGTCGACTGCCACGTCGAGGTCGTCGTCGGAGGAGGAAGAGCACGCGAGGATGAGGGACCTGGCGACCGCCATCGCGTTCGAGAACGAGACCGGGAAGGTTTATTGTCGCGGATACGATCGTATGGGACGCGCGATACTGTATTTGACTCCCGGTAAAGAGAATTCGAATCACGAACTCAACAACATGAGACATTTGGTCTATCAATTGGAGCGTGCCATCGAGTGCACGCGATCCAAATCAGGTCGATCGAAGGTGTGCATCGTCATCGGATATCAGGGATTCCGTCTGTCGAACGCCCCCCCGTTATCGACGGTACGTCACACGTTGAATATATTGCAGAATCACTATCCGGAACGGATGCACAGGGCGTACATATGCGATCCTCCGTTGGTCTTCCGTACGTTCTGGGGGGTGATACGACGACTCGTGGATGCCACGACTCTCGATAAGATCGCGTTCTGCGCGGGAAATGACGGCATGGCATTGCTCGAACGCGACTTCGACGTATCGACGACCGAGGTGCAGGCGGGAGGATCGGGGAAACTGAGACACTTCGATTCGTCGGAGTACCTGTACGACACCCCCTTCGATCGCACCTTCGACGAGGAGGTGAAAGAGAGGAGGAGGGCCCCCTCCCGTCCGTCGGGGGGTTGAAATTGGGAAGGATGACGAGATGAGATATGGTCCTTCGAGGGTGGAGTTTTCGCTTGGCTGGTTCCGCGCCCCCCCACGAAAAAATAGCACATCGCACGGTCGTTCGCCGGTCTTTCGCCTCCAATGATTTCCGCCGAAATTTTCGTGGTTCGTCATGCGCATCGCAAAAAACTGACGGCGTCGAAGGGACGGAATGTCTTACGCGAGGACTACGTTCGTTTATCGTCTCGTCTACTCTAGAAAAAGTATGCCACTTCCTCTAAATAATTAGGTATGTAATGACGACGACCTAACGCTCCCCCCAGAGCCTCCAAGGCTCCGTCACTCGATACTTCTCGATGGTACACCCCATTTTGTCCATTAAACGGCCAGGCCAAAAATAATTCTACCATCTCAACGGCCCTTGTCTGGCAAATGTTTTGCACAGAGCGTGGATTTATGGTTATGTTATATGTGACTCGTCTGCTCCGATAGGCTACTACATGAGCCCAGATAATAGCAGATACCTGAAAAATAAAATAAATAAATTTCTGCAGTTGAGTACGTAGAAGCTCGTGCATCAACTAAAAGTGAGAAGAATGTGACGTTTTTTCCTGCTCGATCTTTCGATCCATAAATATCCCCGACGATCGGGCCCGACCCTACCACCACTGTCGCCGACCAATCCACATCTTTTTACCGATGAATGTAAACCCTACAGCGCTCCATGGGGTGCCTCTTCCGCTTTGCGCACAAATTCGCGTCATGCCAAAGCGTGATCGCCTCTGTCGTCGACACTGTACAATTTTCGATAAGGTCGTGCAACAACGGTAAGCTGTGGCAAGACGTCGAGGGCGGCAACGGAGCCTCGGAGGCTCGGGGGGGAGCTTAGGTCGTCTACCATTGAATTTTACTTTTAGAGTAACAGTTCATGATTAGTTTGGAGTGGTAAGAATGAAGTCTTCGTACGACATCTCGTCCTCTCGACGTAGACGCCATCGGACAGCACGCACCTTCGCGCGTGCGCTGCTCATTGCTTCCGGGGACCACCACCACGACATTCCGGCGGTCATCGTCCGAGACGGGGGAGGGGGCCCTGATGAAAGACCGTACGATTTTTTCAGGTATCCGCCAAGCAAGCACCTCCTCTCTACTCTAGACCGACATCTTCTTTGCCATCCCATTTTCACTTCTTCACTTCAGCCCTTCTCCCCTCGTCGAGGATTCGATCGAGGGCGGGGGGGGGGGGGGGGGCGAA
>JALLBA010000661.1:0-15034 GCA_036939675.1 Cyclostephanos invisitatus
CTTTATAAGACTGGATACTTGGTTGGGGTCTCAGTTCCTGTGTACAACGATTGACAAGCATTGTCTCATCCCCGATTGTGTTTGCCAAAAAAGTGTTAGTAATGGGGGTGGCAATTAGCATGGCCACTTTCTCTTCACTCTTCCTTGCCGCCGCCGCCATCAAAGCCAACTGTCATTTCATTGTATTCGTTTCATCCTTCAATGCGGCCATGTCTTGTTGAACAGCTTTAAAACTTTGGAGGTGATGGACGCGAAGTTCCGCCGTTAAATCATCTTGGCGAGACTCCCCACGCCTTAGTTCATGATGGAAAGCCGCGATAGCACTGTCAGCCTTTTTGGCATGGGCCACAAATAGAGTCCTTATTGGAGCCGGGACATCAGCCGTGGCAGTCGAGGGATAAACATTCCCCAATCCTTTGATAAACAACTCCCATTCAAAGTCAGCCGAGTTGGTGAAGTCATAATTGGGGAGGTCACTAACTCCCCCACACATGTCTTCAACCTCTGTGGGAAACTCAACAAAACCCGCCGCCGTGTGAATAGATGCGATCACATCCATTCCTCGTTCGTCAACAGCTGCGACGTCCACACCGATTGTGCGAGGAACAGCCCTCTCCACAGTGTCGACCGTAGTGAAGCTGGCCGTTGTCGAGTGACGCTGGTGTGGCACCGGGGACGCGTCATCCTTTTGCTCGTCTGCCGCAGACTCACGCGTCGGCAGTGGAGCCCTGTCGAATGACTCACGCGTCAATCGACCAGGTGTCCCACGTGTCGTCGTCCTGTGGTCATGTTCCGCGAGGCGCTCGTCGAGTGTGAAAAATCGTGTAGTACGATCCTTGTCCCCACCACCAGCGGGTGGGGTTGGCAACGGGGGCAAACCCATCGATCGATGGCTCTTCCGGGACCCCTGGGACCCCTCACCAGGGAGGGGCGGCGGAGGTGGGGCATTGCCGACTGCCGGTTCTAAGTCGGAGGGCAAGAGGAGTGTGCGTGAATCCGAAGATTGTGACATGTCGATCCAAATTAATTCGGAGTAGTAGATAAAATGAATGAAAACCAGTCAAATCCGAACAGCTCGGCGGCCGCCGAAGGGGCGACCGCTCTGTGAGAATATAATTGATGATTCCTTTGGGAATCAGTGCAATATTCAGAGCCGTAGGCGAGGAAAAATTATTGGAACTCTTAACCTGCCAGGATCCCATCAGCATGGTGCGATCGGACTAGACTTGATAAGATATGACTAGCTTATCTATCTACGTACTATTGTAACACTTAAACTCGTAGCGACCTCCTATCCTCTACCTATCCTCTTCTCGACGGAATTTGGCGCGACTCTTGTCATCCCGCCATTTCCTCTTCACTCCTCGCGGCGGCTTCCAAATAAAACGTAACGTGCGGAGAGGGCTCCTCTCCGACGCGGACAGCCATGGAGCCCAGGAGTGTATCGCTCCCTGAGGCTCCTCGGGCGCCCTTTAGAGGTAGCATGGAAGAGAGCTTTCGTCTCTCTTCCCACTTTTTAAATGTAATCTCCGATTACTGAGTTATACTCGGGCACCCGAACTACTGCATCTCGAGCAAAGACGTGGTGTTTGCCTTTGCATCTACATTGACTTGTCAGCATTTCTCCAAAGTTTTTCATAAGGTTAGTGAGGAGGAAGTTTGTGGAATTCAAGTCGCGATTATGCTTAGTCAAGGCAACCTAGTCATATATCCAACGTCGCGTGAATGAAAACGGCAGATAGAAAAACTACAGCAGCACAGCCATGAATGATTTCTGGATTTTTTTCAAACGATTCTCCAAGGCTGAGAGGATTGAGTCTCCCTTATCGTCGATGACTAAGCAACAAGTTCCGTAATCTGTCTATCGCTATTATCAGTCGAGTAAGGATTTGATTGCTGGATATGCGTCAACACAATGTGGTTTCGCGGTCGATACGAATGACATTACTATAGAGATGTTGCACAGTTATATTTGTCATCTTGGTGGCTCAGCTCAGAGGAATATGCATGAGCCCAAGAAGTGCAAGAAGGATAAGATTTTGAAGCACGGTGGCGAGAGGAAGAAGGTTGAATGCAAATATGATGGATGTGATTATTGGGTGGTATCGGGCGGATTTTGTGTCACGCACGGTGGCGAGAAGAAGAAGGTTGAATGCAAATATGACGGATGTGATAATTGGATGGTATCGGGCGGATTTTGTGTCACACACGGTGGCGAGAGGAAGAAGGTTGAATGCAAATATGATGGATGTGATAATTGGGTGGTATCGGGCGGATTTTGTGTCACGGACGGTGGCATGAGGAAGAAACATTGAAGCAATGATAAATCTATTGAGCCTGCAGATATGGATGACGACGATGACAACGACATGGAGGACGAGGAGGAGGACGAGGAGGAGGACGAGGTGGAGGAGGTGGAGGAACGATAATCGAGGTGATTCTGGACACACAGGCAAGGACGACCCGGAAAATAACAACGACGATGATTTGTTCGATCACATGATTCATCGCAGTTATTTCATCCTACCTGTTAGGATTAAATGCATATTTTATCATAGCCTATTTAGATTATTGCAACCATGGCACCAGCGATACGTTTTTGATTTAGATGTACTTTTGTTCAGGTACAAGATTGCAGCTCTCAATTCCGCCCGTCTGTTGCCTGTTCTACTGAAGGAAGCCAATCCGAATGCGACAGAAAAGTAGACGAAGAGAGTTTTCGTTGTCGTGGGAAAAAAGTGTGTGAAGATTTCAGACCTGTCATTCCTGCTTAGTCATTAAGTGCATCAAACCAGCTTTGCATAGTACTTTATTAGCTCAATCGAAAAAGATTGAATCAATCAAAGACTTTTCCGATAAATTTCGTTTTCCAAGCCAAGAACGAAGGTGTGTTCTGAGTAGGTGCATTAAATATGTCAAAAAAATGGAAATGCCAACATTGTTGAAGGCCATGCTGGCTGAATTGTACGTCAGAATATCATGGATGACTAGATTGACTTCAATTTCAACACCGAGGAACGTTGCGGACAAAAATCCATGATCGTCCGGACACATGATGCATTTTGGCACGGTATTCGTTCTGAATTCTGCTGGTGTGACGCTTAAGAGTCTTTCAGCGAATCGTCTTTCTCTGACAACATAGCTCAGTCCACCCCCCAATTGCCGGTTGATAAAACTCTGCAGAAAGACGGTTGCTTCTGCCCTTGCGAGGGAGGTCTTTTCTACATCATACTTCACTTGGAAGAAATTACGATGACTTGGCCTGGCGTAGCTATATATCTTGAAAGTCTGATGGCGAAATATTGGACTAGCAAAGAACGTAAACATCTGACTTTCACCCGTGGCTCCAACTAGCCCACGAGTGTTCGTTGCTCCCCTACCCTCTCGGTTCAAGTTTTTCAGGACTTCTTCCATGCCTGAATCCGCAGATTCGTATGGAGACTTACCGTGCAGGTAGTAGCCCTTGTGGTTCTCTGACATGATGAAAACTGAGATGTTACACATCGTACACAAGTCTACGAATTTCGTAGAGGGTGGCTCGTCGAGAAAACGCTCGTAAACAATAAATCGCCAGAACCACTGGATGACAGCGGCGGCGACCCAGAAGAGGACTGTGTTAGCAAATCCCAATGCAATGTTGTGGTTGTTGCCATTGTTGTTGTAGTCGAAATTGGGATGGGGTAGTGAATTTTGATTTTGGCGCAGTCCAATCATTACAAAACCCATAAACATCAAAGTAAACTCGATGCTACTTCGACGTCTTGACTGCATCTTGTTCAAATGATTGGCAACGGTGGTCAATCTCCACATCGAAACGCCATCCGCCAAGCCTCTGCGATTCTCCCAGTCGACAAAGATTATGTCACTCATACACTGCTTTACAATGACATATGCTATGTATGATGTTTGGAACCAGAATAGAGCATGTAACGACGCCTCAAAAAAACTGAATTCAGTTTCCGGTGGCAACAGCAAGAAAACTTCATTCTGTAGTTTGAAGAATGTGAACCAATACGTGCAAATCATGAAAATGAAAGAAGATAACAGCACGACGAAGGTATGGGAGGCCACCATGAAAACGTGCAGCACCAAAGATAGACTAAATATTGATCCAGTTGATCCAGAGTCACCACTAGCCCTTTGGCGGTTTTGCCAATTGTTCAATCGAATTCCAAAGATTATTACCCCAATCGCACACATAAATCCGATCATGATCTGAATCGATTCCCAGAACTTATTGGTCCTCATTGAGTATTCTATCTGAAACACTGATGAGACTTCTTGGCCGAACCCATTCCCTTTGGTAGCAGTTGCATATTCAATAGTCAGTCTCGGGGGATAAATTTTGGTAGTTTTCTCTGATTGAATTTGTATCTGTAATGCAATCTTCATCGCGTAGATCACAACCTCAGTACCTGACGAGGTTCGTCCAGACTCATTGTCGAAGAGGAAGAATCGACGTGTGTATACATCATCGATATCGTCGCCGAGTCGCTGATTAACATTCGGGAACTTGTTATTTCTGACAAGATTACGATTCAGTACTGGAACCGGATACAGGCAGTCCAACTCTGGTTTGCATGTATCTGGGCTTTCGTCGACGAGGTACATGTCGTAAAAGAACATCTCCTGTTCAACAAGGCTGCTAAGCGGACACAAGTGCTCGATACGGTAGCTCAATCCGAACCCCGACGAGTGACTTCGACCATCATTTCCACCAAGACGGTCGTCTGCACATAAATCAAAGTTCTTTACGTCTTCAATTCCCAGAAATGTGCCATTCACTGTGTACTTTGCAAGCTTGAAGCGCAAAACGCTCACGTGGTCGACTTCCGGGTGAAATGATACTCTCATGTTGATACCCCTATCATTTAAAATATTTTCGGGCTCGTCTCGGTAAAAAAGCCATGGAAGTGTGACCTTCCAGTCGTCAAGACCGTGATAAGATTCCGCGCGATTTTGGGAGATACCTTCGAGTTGCTTACATGCCGGTGCGTCTTGGTCGTACATGCTCATGACGCACAAGTTACCCAAGGCTTGACAGGAACGGCGACTCATTCCGGAAGAGCTCATGTAGAATTCGCATTCAGATGCTGCCTTCGTGAACAAATGAGAAAAGGTCAATGAGTCAAGCGTGAACTCATTGCCTGACTCGAGTTTAAACGGATCCCGAAATCGAACTCTGGAGTAAGATGTGGAAACTACCGACGGGGTGTGTTCTGTGCAAGAAAGTTCCGAGACAGACGCTTCACCAGTCAGGAAGTATCCATCAATACACACGCACGAGTAGTCCGTGTCAAAGAACATGTGTGGATCGGGGCACGATACACACGTCGTGGGATCTGCAATATACCTCCGGCCTGCGGTGACAAAGTACTGCTGTCCGTCTTCGATCAAATCATCCGTTATTACCGCCATTCCGTCTGGACACCTCAAGCAATCCTTCCTGATCGGCGATCCTGATGCATCGTAGATTTCAACTAGCTTTTTGGCAACCACTCGCTTTCTAGAAGGGAGACCTTTCAAAGGATTATTGCAAGTGCATTCACTTGAGTTGACATCATATTCAGATGATTCGTGGGTCGAGTTTTGGTCAGTGTTAGAGCAGGGAACACACAATTGTTGGTTACGTGACACGGCCATTTTATCGTCATGGCACCGAGTAGAACACAATACTTCCTTGCATTTCCCCTGCCAAAGTTGGAATTTTGAGCACTCAACACTGACATGCAATGACGTCGATGGACATCCACATTTTTTTCCTGAGTCGCACTGCTCGCATTGGAGCCCCGTGTCGTCAAACGAGTGAAGTGAGGGGCACTGTAGATTTTTGGGCACTTGAATTGGTAGTGCACTGTGGGATTGCCAAAGCACAAGCTGCAGGACAAGAGCAGTATCTCTAAAAAATGAGATGGAAATAGATTTCATTGTTTGGCGTTTTAATCGGTCGAATACAAGAGAAGTAGTCTATCATTCGATCAACATAGTCGCACTTGTTTCGATCAGGAAGCTCGATAGACGAGAAACATCTATGGGTCATTCCTGGAGGAGAATTTTTAAAATAACCGCAAATTGAAATTTAATGGCGAATTGTCACTTCCTCGAAGCCCCCACTCTTCTTCGAGCCACCATGACCAGCGAGGCAAATGCAGACTGGAGCGGCTACGCACCGTCGCCCGACTCAAAGAAACACATTCCCCATCCCCCATCGAAGATAGGCGCCAACGTTGGAATCCCTCACTTTACTTCGGACACACCAATGACCGGCGAGGCCAATGCAGATTGGAGCGGCTACGCACCGTCTCCCCATTCCAAGAAACAAATACCCCAGCTCCCATCGAAGATTGCCGCCAGCGTTGGAGTCGAGGAAGTGAAGTGGAATCCCGGTCGACGAGTCTGCGAAAAGAGCATGAGCGTCTCGGCGTCGATATGGGGACCAGTTCCGGAGAAGAATTCGTCGGTGGTTGAATCGGGCGCCTGGAAAACGGAAGCACAGGCGGCATCGGCCCAAACGAAGACATCGCGCGAGCAATTGACGGAAAATGGTCGGTCGATGTTTATTCGAGGGAAGGCCGTGCCCGTACCTGCATACGAGCTGGCACGTCGCACTTCCTTCGAAGAAAGTATTGGGACAAGGTTGAGGGAGGAGAATCCCTATTCTCTAAATGAGAAAGGTGCTGATATTTTTTTCGGTGGCGTTCATGAGAAACATGCGGAGACTTATCCGAAGGACACAGGAGCAGAATTTTCCGGATATTCATTGGTGGGGTATCGATCTGGAAATTCAGCTAAATCGTTTCTTGATGGATTGGGCGCTGAGGTTGCCGCTGCCGCATCTGTTGGGTCTTCATCAAAGATGGACGAGGAAGAATGATCCCAGGACCACATCATGATGTTTGGTGGGTTCTCGTCGCCATAAAAGTATAATCTATTACATTCATCGATTCTCCAAATAATGTCCATCCTCCATTTCATCCTTGAGTCACCTCTACCTTTTCAACATCGCCCTCGATTGCATAATCGGGCATCCACTCCTGAGCGGCTGGCTACCTCCGCAGATTTACAGCCGGCCTTTTGGACTTCATACTATTCTACGTAGAGGCTGTTCTTTTCTACTTCGGAATCCGTACCAAAAGGCGTGCGACCGACCAGAGGCCTCTCGTTGTGAACAGAAAATCAAACACCGATCGACGATCGATCCCCGAAGGCGTTGGCACAGATGATATCTCTCGGGGGAATGGAGGTAATAGTTGAAATAATAGACACCCAGTTCAAGACCCTGTCAATCACGTACCACCATATTATTCGAAATGACGAGTAGGAACAGACATCTCTCAGCGGCATCCGTCCTCTGTGACAAATTCGTTCCGAAACATCTCAATGCCATCAATCTCGCCCCTGTACACGAAAGATGGATACTATGCAACAACGTAGGAGCTTCCAACAAAATTGGCTCTCCCGAAGCTATGATTGAATCGGCCATTGCAGCTATGGCCCGGGATTTCATCCCTGCGGTCCCATCCGACTTGCCCACATGCGATCATAGTTATTACTTGCCCTCGCCAAATCACGTTCTACCGCCTGATCTGTCGTTTGGAATAAGAGAAAGCAGCCGCGCCGCGAAACTAACATGGCGTCCTTATCACGCGGACCTCGACGAGACCACTTCGATCAAGGAATATGCGTCTACTTTTCGCTCTGCTCTGCGTCTGGAGCACGAAGAGCTGATGAGGATGTACGAGAAATATTCTTTGTTTCAGAAGCGTTTGAGCGAACATGAAGATGATGAAAAGATGGCCGCGATTCATGTTGCGGGTGCAGCCGATGCACGTCCCTCGTTACAGGTAAATGATGTAGTCCTGCTGAGGCCTGTTCAGCCATTGATCCAACTCGTACCCGATAAAAAGGGTAGAAAATATGCGGCCGCAGAATACGCCATCGAGATAGAGTCTCGCATATTATTTATCGTCCGCGGGAGGGGGGACATACCTGATAAAATCATCATTTCGTGGGAACTCAACCCTCTTCAGATCGCTGCGTTGAAAGATGATAGATTTCTAAGGACATACGCTATACGATTTATCCCGGGATCCGCATTCATAGAAAGCTCTCTAACAGCGCTGGATTGGATTGAGAATATGTCAAAGTTTCAACAAGAGGCGTTGAAAACTGTATTGTTTCCGATAACAGCTCCTATTGTGAAACCGCTCTCTCCTGATCAAAGGAAATTTCCGACGGAGGGTAAGACGTCATTCCCCCACAAAAGCGACATCGAAAAGCCGTTGAATGAATTACAATCATCATTCGTGCGGATGGTGAGAGCGAGAACGTTAGATCCGTGCTTCGAGATGACGCGCCCTCCGATGATTTTGACAGGGCCCGCAGGTACAGGAAAAACTAAGACCCTCATATATGCCGTTGCAGATGTATTGGGGCTATTTCAGAGTGGACAACAGAATCAAACGAACACAAATAGAGTTCTAGTCTGCTGTCCCAGTCATGCGGCAAGCGATGTCCTTACGCGGCGATTAGGTTCCCTTCTCAAGCGTTCAGAGATCTTTCGATTGTATCATTCATCAAGACCTGCCAACACAGTACCTGGCTCCATTCTTCCCTTTACATGCCAATTACCTGACACCGATGTATTCACACTACCTAAACCATCAGAGTGGACTGGCTTCAGGGTCGTTATATGCACCTGTATGGATGCTAATATTCTCTTCAGAGCTAAAATCACCAATCATGCTATCAGAACTAAACAGCTCTACTTCCAGAGATTCATCATGTCTGTTTTATCAGGAGGCCATCCTCTCGGCATGACATTTGGACAAGTCACAGTCGACGACGGTCCTTTTTTCACTCATTTATTCATTGACGAAGCTGCTCAGGCGACAGAGCCTGAGATTCTTTGCCCCATCAGCTGTGTCTTTGATCCCCACCTCGGCGGTAGAAAAGTCGAAATATCCTTGATTGGCGATCCTCGCCAGCTATCTCCACGTGTGTATGCAAGCGATGTAGCAGATAGTCTTGGGCGTAGCATTGTGGAACGCATACTTCGAAGACCAGTAACGTGCTTGGGAGGAGGGGAAGAATCTTTACTTGGACCGACAGATCAACTCAATTCTAATGCCAGCTCTTTGACCGACCTGATCAGATATTATGCGAGTGTTGATGGCAACCAGCTTCTCTCAATTTTTCTCATTGACAATTTTCGTGGCCATCCGTCCTTCCTCATGATACCCAGCTCTCTCTTCTACTATGATCGATTAAGAAGTGTTAAGAAGCTGAATCCAGACAATCTTGCATTTTGGTGTGACAAATTGCGCAAGGTGGAGGCTCTCTCCATTCCTACAACCGATTTAATTGATTCACCAGCGTCCCCGTCAGAAAAATTTTCTCAGATCCACCGACAGACAACTTGGCCGATTCATTTTCGAGGAGTGATGGGCAAAGACAGTGTAGTGGGGGCTGACAGTCTTGCAAACTTTTCCGGGACAGATTCTTGGGAAAACTTTGAGGAAGCCAAGGTGGTTGTCGACATAGTATCTACTCTAAAACATGATGGCGTGTTATTTACCCAAATCGGGGTCATGACACCCTTCCGAGGACAGGTTGCCGCAATTAGGAGGCGTCTACGAGAAAAGCTTTACTATGATGTCAATGTCGGCACCATCGAGAACTACCAAGCTGTTGAGCAAGATGTGATCATTTTGAGTCTTACGCGAGCTAACAAAGAACTCGTATATCATGACGTGAAGAAGAGAATGGGTGTTTTTGGCCAACCAAAGCAGGTGAATGTAGCGATGACCAGGGCTGAAAATCTCTATATTGTGGTTGGAGATCCCAATGTTATGTGGGACGATCCATGCTGGAGGCACTTTCTCCGATTTTGCCTACGAAACGGATTGTGGTATGGATGTGGCCTGGATCGTAAACCAGAGGGGCGCGATTTATCATATGTTTCAACAATTGATCTCACTGACAAAAGCAAAATGAATCCGAACGTCGTTGTTAGTACATTAGAGAAAATCCATCGTTTTCACTGGCCTGATCACTGTGGTCGTAACCCCGACCATGCCAAAGAATTGAATCGAGACTAAATTTGACGAGAGAGGGATATATAGCGACCAAGTACAACGGAGTAATCGCTGAAGTAATAATTCCTGAAAACACAAACTAATGATATAATAAATCATAGGTAGGGGTAACGTGAGGCCCTTGCTATGTATGAACGTCAGACTCTCCTTTCATGTTTGATACCCTTGTGGAAAACCCTGAGGTAACCCGCCTGCTCCTCCTGTGCCAAAGATCGCTGCCCCTGCGGTGTTATTACCCTGGAGTAGTTGTTGCTCAAGCTGGCGAAAAGAGAAGATGGAAGAAGCGGCACCTGGACCGTCAAACTCGATTCCTCCTCCAAATCCTACCATGCTAGCAGTTCGCTGGAGTATTTCGTTCCAATTACACTGTAGGCCTTGACATGCACTCCCAGTAGGGTCAGAGCTGATGTCTCCTCCCTGCTGAGATGATGATCCTAGAGAGGATGCGATATGAGACCCCAACGAACCTTCTAATGTATTCATAGTTGACCATGAAAATGGGTCACCCTGTGGGCTGAACATTGAGATCTGCTGGTTGATCAAAGCACGTAGGTTAGCAGCAGAATCGACCCTAAGGAGACCGTCTGGATGCCCCCCTGAGCTGGAGGGACCATTAATTCCTGCAGAGAAGTTGCCGCTAGCAGCAAGGCTAGATATTGGCCGTTGCACCGGTGCTAGAGACTGAGTGCTCGCTGCATCGGCGATGGCGGGATTTTTGGGAATGTTGGAGCTCATGTAGACATTGCCCTGATCGTTAGTTAGGAGGCCGGCGTTGACGACGCCGTTCATGCTCAAGCTGTTGAGCTTGCTCTGGGGCAAATGGGAAATCCCTCCTTGTGCCGATCCTACACTCGGATTTGTCATGGCCAAGGCATGTGCGTGTTGGAGCTGGGCTAGAATATTCTGCTGCTCGCGGAGGAGACTTGCCTGATTGTTGAGAGAACCTGACGCGGATGCGGATGCCATATTCCCGGCGCCTTCTATGGCGGGAACTCCTCCCGCAATTGAAAAGTTGTTGAAAGAAAGACTGGCGTCGGAACCGGGGAGACGAGTTGCACTTCCCATACATCCATGGTTGAAATTTATCATGCCCAGCGCCACGCTACCACCAATGCCCATGCCGCCAAATCCTATGGCGCGGTTAATGCGATTTTGATGCGCCATAAGCTTGGCCGCCGCACTGGAGATCCCAGCCTTCTTTCTCTTGATAAAGAGGAGACTTGAGATGTCTTCCTTGGCGTGCTCGTTGACGTATGAGCATGGGGCCATTTTTCCCTTTCCAGCGATCTTACGAAAGCCAAAGTAGTTCATCTGACGTTGCTGAAGAGTATGAGTTTCATAAAGAAGTGGATGTGAGAGACACAAAACAAAAGTTCGAGAAGCATGATTGTTATAACTTACGAAGCTGGAATAATTGGAGTGACGGAAATACCGCGGCAAAATCTCTCTCTCCAGACCCTGGGTGAAAAACATGAGCTAACAAAAATCTAGCACTACGTATCATCAAAAAGGAAGACGGTACAATGAATCTCACCGGAGGATCGTGTACGAATATTGAGGCATTACGCCACTCAATAAATTCCGTATTATTATCCGTGAGCATTTTGGTAAGCTGGAAAAGAAACTCGGCGACGGGATGGAGTGGGGCACCCATTTGCAAGATCATGGGACTGCCTCCGTCGAATCCTCCCAATGACGTAGCATTGACATTGGCATGTAAGTTCTCGTTGCCTTCATCGTCCTCTTTGTTACCCTCGAAGATTGTGGCGCCAGAGTTGTGGCTGTTGTCGCTGGGGAGCTGCTGCATTGTAAGAGTATTCGTGGCCACGGGCCCTCCCCCAACCGTCAACCCTGCAGCCCAGCCACCCATCGCTGAGGCTGCCGTCGCGGACGACGAGTTCGTAGATGACGAAGATAGGGAGTTGGCCGAGACCACCGAGCATGAGGCTGATACGATGTGCCGCAATCGATTATCGATTGCGCCCCCCGACTCCGTGTCGAGGAACGTACTGCCGTCGCAAAAGGCAACGGACGCTGGATGGCTGTTCGATGGAGTTGCCATGATGTTGAGCTTTGAAGCGCTCTTCTCGCTTTCTTATCGTGTTTGATTCTTCGCCTTCCCTTCCTTTTGTCTTGGACCAATTCCCCAACAACAAAGTGATTTGGTATTAAAATGGTGTGTCGATTATTATTGAGAAAGCTGCGTCTCCCTGTCCTCCGTGGATGGCAACGAACATCGAGAATCTGGTTCCGCGGTGGCCAAGACGATGATGATGCCACTGTGACAAATTTCACACTTTCTTTATTTGCGAGGAACAGAAATACCTAAATAATACTCTCTAGATTTAGAGTAGTATTATGCACTATGAAAATTGTCAATACTACTTGAAACTAATAAAACTTCTTATAAAACATCATTTATTTGCTTACAGCTAAAGTTCATTCTGGAACGACCTAGAGGGGAAAGATGGCCACGTCGCGAAATCAACGAATAAAACTAACGAAGGAATCAGTATAATCACGACGAATATACTTGAAGTTTAACCACTTTTCGAAAACGTCATTCTGAGTGTGGCTCTCTCTCATTGGGGTGGGTTGTTATCCCTTCCTCCCAGCTGCGGCCTCCCCTGGGCACACCATGACACACAACACCAGCCACCAGCATCCCCCCCCCGCCGTGCAATTGACTGAATATCCCGGTAATCGATGCCCCAATCGGACCAAGGGTTGCCCCTCCTTGGAACTCATGACCCCACGCATGTGGCGATCGATACCCATTTTTTTATCAGTCAAATCAAAAAAAGAAAAAAGCAGAACCGTTGGAGTGGCCACACCTGAAAGAACTAAGTATGGAATAGTTATTTGGCATTGAGATGAAACCACACACTTGCTAACTTAGTCCTATTTATATATAGCTTTTTTTCTCCTTCAAAAAAATTGTACCGCCAGCACATATGTACCTGCGGACAAGGATGAATACCGGTTCACAAAAATTTACTCTACATCATGTCTCAAATCTTGATCTCAATGAAATCACATAAGACTGATAAATCAAAAAGGGAGCATTTAGTGTTTTGGCAGGAACCAAAACTCCAACCAAGCAGACTGCACCTGGAAAAAGGTGTCCTTCCAAGAAAAAGCGGTTTCGTTTTTTTCACTCTGAGAAGCATTAATCGGAGCATCTCAGACGCTGATAAGCATAAAAAGAGCTAGGTTGTGCATTCCTGCAGGAATTCCAGGAATTCCTTTAGGATTCTTTTTTTAACCCTCTGAAAAAAAGGAAAGAGTTCCTTTTTAGGCAGGAACGACTTGAAAAAGCCGGACAGACCGCAGCAAAAACTCGTTCCTTTTTCGGAGAATTGAGATTTTTGCTCGCTAGAGTAGCAAACGCAAACAAAATCCTTCCCCATCACAGCTGACCACACACATATCGTTGATTGATTGAAATTATCGGCCACAATACTCGCCCGGTAGTGTCAACTTCTGTCGTAGCCCTGATTCCCATCTATCGGGCGATGTGCGCAGTATCGTACCTGCGCACCGCCATGGCCACAGAAACGGCCAACAAATATGGTACATTTTTTTACTGTTGTACCAAATGGAATCGTGGTCAATGTTCATGCTCACATCACAAACCCAATAATGGACGGAAGTAAACTGGAAAATGTAAACTTCAAGTTATTGAAGCAAAAGACTGCAGCGCAAACTTGATTCTTTCAAATAAACACACAATTCTATCGGACGTAAACTTGGTGTTTATTCTAAACTGAAATTCAGTTTACTCCATTTAGTCCATAATTCTGAATCGTAAACATGTCTCAGTCTGCTCTGTAAACATATTATCCAAGATCATGTCTGCCCAGTAAACTGAAAGAAGTTGTATTCCGTAAATGTCTCGCCTCTTTTTTTGCAAACAACATCGGCATATTATTCAAGAAAAAATTGTGTTTGCAAAGTAAACTTAAAACATGTACCATATTAAACTATTATTCATTCTCGATATAAACATTCAGTTCGCTCATTCTGTTTGTTCTCCAATAAACTCATTAAAACAAAAAACCAACACCAACCTCATTACCCTCCAAACTTACCCTGTTCCCTAGTCTCGTTCTTCCTTCCGTGTATGATTCACTTTCATGTGCTCCCCAATCTTCAATCGTCAGTGCATCATTGATTGCTTGTTCCATGCCCAAATTCTTCCACAGGCAATCTGGCTCATAATCATCATCTCCTACGAACACCATCTCGGCAGCTACACCTGGCAAGTCTGGCATAGGAGGATTCAACTCCTCCTCTTCCAAGTTTGACTTGTAGCGCTTCCTACTTCTGCCTTGATTCTCCCACGTCCCAGTCTCCTCAACATACTTGAACCACATGTCCTCCAGTTTCTTCCACAGTCCGAACTTGTTTTCTCCAGATATATTCTTCCATCCCTCCCATACCTTGTTATAGAAGTCAATACCCTCTTGATTCCACCCCGTAGAATTGCACTCTCTCTTGCCTCTTCCCTTCTTCCTTGTGAACTTGGGTGTGATGGGCAATTCTTTGTGTTCTCGGCCTCTTCCATTGATAGCATCATCCCATCTCTCGTGGCCATTCTCAATCACCGCAACAGTGTATGCTATGTCAGACATCGTTATCATATCAAATATCGTCTTTTCCCTGTTCTTGGAGAGCCATGAACTGACCGTGTGTGTACCATACACACTACTCACATACTTGTCAACAAATTGGCATATCTTCATACATATGGCGGCATCAAATAAGTTCGTACGCTTCGGATCTTGTAGCATCCTGTGGAAATCCATAGAGTACTCCATGTCATCTCCCACCGATCTTGCATCCTCTTATTTTTACGTTTGACAAACAAACAAATCCATCATTAGTTATAGTTTACACAGCATTAATAAAATGTTTACCATTGTCGAAACTCACCA
>JALLBA010000662.1:0-15043 GCA_036939675.1 Cyclostephanos invisitatus
CAGAACGACAGAACGACAGAACGACAGAACGACAGAACGACAGAACGACAGAACGGCTAAATGGCGGGAGGCCGGACTCTACCTACCTACCACATTTATGGTACACGGACGACGACGACGACGACGACGACAACTTTTAATCATTTATAGTATTGAAGAAGAAGAAGAAGAAATAGCATGTGAATTTCGAGTCAGGTATTGTACCGTGTTCGTATCGCAGATCGGATAAGTACGTTGACGTCGTACTTTAGGAGAACAAGCAAGCGATGATGCAGATCGTCCGGGACCAACATGCGATAGGAGCAGCGCCAGCACCAATGACGACATCTGGGGCAAGAGCGTCTCCTTCACCTCACGATGAAGTGTGCCGCGGTGGGATTCTCGATAAAAATAGACGACCCCACATCCTACTCGGAGTCACCGGGTCGGTCGCCGCAGTGAAGGGGCCGAAACTCGCACTACGATTGGCCAGGGAGGTCAAGGCCGATGTCAGAGTCATTCTAACGCGCACTGTGGAGAATTACTTTTGGAAGGAGGGTAAAGCGGTTTCATCGTATGACGTCGAGAGCTGGCGGGACTTTTCGGTGGCGACATCGTCTGCGGCTATTGATGCGGAAGGCAACAACGATGATTGGAGGTCATCTGATGGTCAAATCTCTCTCCATTGTACGTTCGATCATTCTTACATGAAAACTTTTTCTTAATCGCGTCAATCGTATTATCTGAATCTGATCTGATCCAATACTAAAAATTCAGACGCGGAGGAGGAATGGACCTTGTACACTTCCCTACGAGATACAGTTTTGCACATTGACCTTCGCAGTTGGGCTGACATTGCCGTCATTGCGCCACTCTCGGCACATTCGCTTGCTAAAATTGCCAACGGGCTGTGCGATGATTTGCTGACCTGCTGTATACGAGCATGGGATTTCGGCCAAGGATCAACGTCAAATGGCGGAAATTGGTTCGCGGGCAAGCCGTTGATATTGGCACCAGCGATGAATACGTGCATGTGGTGTCATCCATTGACAAAAATACAACTAGAAACAATAAAGAAATTTCCCTATTTGAACCCTGCTATCGACGATGACGAAATCAGCGAAAATGGAGGTATCATCATTGTTGAACCCGCGGTTAAGACTTTGGCCTGTGGAGAAATAGGGGCCGGGGCCTTGGCAGAATTAGATGACATCATCCGTGCAGTGGACAAGTGTCTCGTAATGTCAGGGTTTCGCACCGCTATAGTAAACAATGATGTAAGTAACTTCTAAGAGGCACATGTAAAAATCTCCTTAATATGCACCTTACTTGACAGCGCTGATCTGTCTGCGAAACCAACGCCCTTTCAAGGTTTGGAATGGCTATTCCAGTCATAACTCCTCTTCCGCTTCTTCAAAGCAAGAGTCCATGAAAAGGGCTCTCCTTCTCTATGCCAAGCAGAGGTTCCGTAACATGAAATCATCGCACGAACAAACCCTCACGAGTCCAAACTCTAACTTTCAGCTTGCCGCGCCCATCAGTCCAACTCCAAACCTCATCATTGAAGCCTTCCTCCCTCGTCTCGATTTGAACACCGATTCGTATCTCGTTGATTTGGGATGCGGCGACGGAAGGTGGTTGATCGCTGCCCACGAGCACGCGAAATGTCGATGTCTGGGCATCGATGTTGCCGATGATCGTCTGGTTATGGCACAAGAATCAATATCGAAGAACAAACTTGAAAAATTGGTGAAGGTACGGAAGGTGGATGTGTTCCAGTTCGTGAAGCATAGCAATGATATCTGCATAGCTGACGTGATTGTAATTTACCTATTCCGAGAGGCGATGACAGAAATAGGGACATTACTATCGAGGAGGTATAATGGTTCGCAAAAATCGGTGACGATTCTGAGCATAGGGTTTGCGCTCCCCGGTTGGACGCCGGTTTACGAGGAGAAAATCGGCGGCATCAGAGTTTATATGTATTCCACCCGAGGGTGATACTCGGAAATAGTATAAAATACCATGTGCGACAAAGGCAATATCAAGTCTAATGCGGATGTAGTATGCCGATGCTCTAAATGCGTCCATATCAAAGGGGATGGCGGTGTCTCGCACCCCCCCCCCAGATGTGGGACAAAAATGAGTTCCAATGTTAATATTATGCAAACTGATGCAAACCTGCGACCATCGTCCAAAATCTCGGGGAAGCCGAAAAAAGACCGTTGATGTGACACACTCTCCCACTTTTTTTCTTGACGAAAATTCCCCCCTCTCTCCTTGATTTCGATTTTTTCATTCCTCACTCGGCGTACTGGTAGTGATTCTCGTCGATGGTAGAATATATGTGCCCCTCGTTAGATAGATTATTTATGACGTTCTTTATCTCCATTACGGAATATCCCTGGGATGATACCCTCGTGGTTATATCGTCGATGTGTATGCCGGAACCGGAAGTCGCTATCGTATGGTGGGGGGGAAAAGACGGGAACGAACAATCGGGAGAAATAAGGGGAGGGGAACGGCGACGGTGAGAATGAGGGGGTGACGGACGATGAAGGTAAGAAAAAGGGGACGGAGGGGTAAATGCATACAATATTACGACGAAACAAACGAAGAGGGAAGAGAAAACTCACGACCCATCGTCTTGATGACGTGGATGACGGCGTCGTCCAATCCACTCCCGCCCCCTCCGCCGTATCCACCGCCCGTGCCCATGCCTCCCCCACGGGGAGGCGGTGCGACGGATGCCATCTTTCCTATGCCCACGCCCATGCCCACGCCCATGCCCGTCAAGCTCCCCGTGGCGGCATCGCTCTGCATCCTGACGTGTCTTTCGTAGGAATGCGCGACCTCCAAAAGATGGTACGTCAATTCGTTTCCCGAACTCACCGGTCGGACGTCATTGGCCACGATTTGTCGCTGTCCGTCGAATTCCCGCACCTGCCCTATGACTCGAATGTACGCGTGATCCGCGCAGGCGTCCCGCCGCAGCGACGACGCCATCGTGCACTCGTCCCCCTCGTTCACCCAAACCTTGACCTGAACGAGTCCGGTGCCGTCCTCGACGTCGATGAATACGTTCGTGGACCGTTCCTCGTGTTGGCGGACGGCCGCGACGAGCTTGATCATGTGCAGGGGACGACCGTCCTGTAGGGTCAGGTCGGTCCCCCCCGACGGATCGCCCAGCGCCGCGTGTACCATCTTGGCCGTGATGGGTATCAGCGTCTGCTCGTCGTAATTCCGCTTCGGCCTGTTGCCGTCGCCGGATCCCCCCCTCGAAGGTGTGTCGCCTCCGTTGTCGAAGCCGCCTAAATCATTTTATTTTTTCGGCATGGTCGTGGGGGGTGAGGACGGGGGGACGAGATCGATTCGGGGGCACGCGGAAAATGATGAGAGATGGACATGATGTATATGATGGTGCACCAGGGGGGGGGGCTGGGACGACGGGAGATGCGGGGCGTAACGGAGACGGAATGATCAAGCAGTCGATTTTCCACCTTTCGTGGAACGCCGTCCATCAAACTCACCCCCATAGCCGCTCATTGTATCCTATTATTCAGTCTTCGTGTTATGAATTTGAAGGGGTCCTCCGGACGAGCATGTGTGAATTGAGAGGGCGGGGGGGAGACCTAGCGCAGCATCAAAAAGCAAGAGAGTGTTGACCAATGACACACACAACACACACACTACACACACACACCAAAACGCTTGACAAACGCGGGATGAGGCGCGCCACAAATACATGAACTACTGATAACGGACCAATTGACGCATTAATGTTGGCTTGTCCTCTTAATGTTGTGGGATGTGTAATATCCTCAAACAATAATCCTTCTCGCTCTCGTCTCCGAGAAAAACGTCATCGCCTCTCCCGCCCGAATGGCACACAACAAAAACACATGGTATTACTCCAACGAACAAAAAGAATGAGAGGGTGACATCCTCGAAATCGGTGACATAAGCGTTCCACATCTTGGATACGATTGACGGAGTGTATTTATCATTTATGGAGTAGGAGTGGAGTGTTGAAGGGTGAATATTCTGTACTTACTTTAGTTTCCTCACTCCACTTGAGTAGATTGCGGAGCATTCACTTTGCATCATATCAAGCGAACAAAGAATCGTAGAAGTCCAAAAGACATCGAGAATATGAAGCTTCGAATTCTGAGTCTCACCTCCGCCCTCCTTTCGATCCCCGCCGCCAATGCCTTCGTCGGGGGACGACCGTCGTCGTCATCATCGCGCGTCGCCGTCGAGGATGCCGTCGTCACCCCCCTGCGCATGGGAGGCCGGGGTGGGATGGACGCGTACGACGAGCAAATGAGGGCGATAACGTCGAGCGCATCCGTCGCATCGACGACGTCGTCGTCCGGCCGCGATAACTTCAAGTCGAGCCCTCGATGGAGGAAGAAGACGAAGCAGCTCGCGACCCTCGGCCCCGCATCGTCGACCTTCGAAATGATCGAGAAGCTCTTCCTCGCGGGAGCTGACGTATTCCGTTTGAATTTCAGTCACGGCGAACACGCCCAGAAGAAGGAATTGCTCGACATCATACGTTCCGTCGAGAAAAAGTATGATCATCCAATCGCGATACTCGGGGATTTACAGGGTCCGAAATTGCGCGTCGGGACCTTCGGCAATCCCGACGGCGAATACCTGACCAAGGGCCAAATGTTCCGCTTCGACCTATCGGATGTGCCGGGTACAGCACAGAGGGTACGCTTGCCGCATCCGGAGATCATCGAGGCGTCCGAAATAGGACACGTATTGCTCATCGACGATGGCAAGGTCAAGTTGGAGGTCGTCGGGACGGGTCCAGGATATTTGGATTGCGTCGTGGTCGTGCCCGGGAAGATCAAGGACAAGAAGGTTCGTTTCGTTTTTTTTTTTTTCCTCGTTGTGGTTCGTTATTGGATGTCATGTCGGTCGTCCTCTCACGACCCGCCCCGCTCTTCTTCACTCGAACATACCTCTCCATTCCTCCACTCACACCGAAACAAATAGGGAGTCAACACCCCCGATTCCATCTTGCAAATCAGCTGCCTCACGAAGAAGGATCGGGAGGACCTAAATTACATGCTGGGAATCGGCGTCGATTGGGTCGCGCTCAGCTTCGTACAGCGTCCGGAGGACATCGTCGAGATCAAGCGATTGATCTTGGAATACAATCCCGCCAATGCCTTCCCGCCACACGTGATGGCGAAGATCGAGAAGCCGAGTTGCTTCGTGGGAAATTCCCTCGAGGAGATCGTGCGTCTCTCCGACGGCATTAGTGAGTAGTGCGCAAGCGCGTGTTTTTTTCTCTTGGCCATTTTCACCATAACGCGACCCCTTGGGGGGCGCACACGGTCCGACTTTCATGGCGTACTCATCCTTCGTTTGCACTTCTCCTCCCCGCCCCCAATAATATCTCGATGCAGTGGTCGCACGTGGCGACTTGGGCGTCGAATGCGCCCCGGAGGACGTGCCGATACTGCAAAAGACCATCATCAACGAGTGCAGGAACCAGGGGAAGCCGGTGGTCGTCGCGACTCAGATGCTCGAGAGCATGATCGAAAGTCCGACGCCAACGCGCGCGGAGGCGTCGGATGCCGCTACGGCGATATACGATGGTGCAGGTAAGGGAGGGAAGGATCGTTTGTTTGTTCTTTTGTTCGCATTTTATTTTTGAATTGCATGGTTCACATCCATCGAGATAGGAGTATATAATACGTGGCGCTAACGTCAATCCCCGACTATTTTCGTTTGGCATCGTTATATATCAATGCCCAAACGCACCCAAGACGCGATCATGCTCAGCGCCGAGAGCGCGGCCGGGATGTACCCCGAGGAGGCGGTGTTGATGCAACAGCGCATCATCAACAGGGTCGAGGGCGATCCTCACTACTCGCTGTACCTGCAGAGCACGAGGCCCAAGATCACCGACGGAACCTCCGCGAGCGCGATAATCCTAGCGGCGCGACAGGTCGCGAAGAACGTTAACGCGAAGTGCATCGCGAGCTTTACCGTCGGGGGCAATACGGCGCGCCTGGCATCGAAGAAACGACCGGAGCAGCCGATATTGGCCATCTCCCCTCTCATCGAGACCTGTCGTCACCTCGCCATGAGCTGGGGGGTGTACCCCGAACACTGCGCCGAGGGCGTCCTGAACACGGATAACTTCCGCGACATGCTTTGGGTGGCATGCGAGATCGGTCTTAAGAAGGGCCTCGTATCGAACGACATGGACCTGCTGGTCGTCACGGCCGGGTTTCCGTTCGGAACGCCCGGCGCGGCGAATATTATCCGCGTCATCCCCGCCGCAGGTCCAACTTACTGGGATTCAGCGCTCTAAAGGGAGGGGAAGGCCATGGGAGGATTGCTCGTTTCGTGAAATATCACGTGTTCGTGAAAATCAAAAACTCTGTCTGATTGAAGAACCCATTGAACATTGATGAACAGATCGGGTAAGGAGGTGCATCCAATGGAAAGTCGTAGATCTATTCACCAGATGGCCTACTTGAGTTATTCCTTAAGAGATTTTTTGATAAGATGTTTTTGCTCATTAGTGTATTGGTATAGTATTCGTGAATTGGTGGATGGGGTGCCATCAACGATTCTTAATCAATTAAAAATGTTTTTACCACAAGTGCTCATTCCCTGGATACACTGATTGATGTCCGAGGTACGATCCTATGTTTTTCTTCGTGATGGTCACGGGGATAGCCGAGGTCGACCCCGAGGTTCCTCTCGAGCTTTGCCATAGACTGCTTTCGTCTTTGCCGGTCCAACGTTTGTCGATGCAACGACTATATTATTCTTTCGTGATATATTGTACAGGCTCGTTTGCATGGCTAGCGACAAAGACTATAAACAACAACAGAATCATCATCGGCTTCATCATCTCGCCGATCTTCCCGAACGCTGCCCGCTGGCCCACCTGCCGAATTTCATCACCCCCTCGCACCCTAACAATTTGTCCATCGTGTTGTACCCCAATGCCAACTCCCACTCGGGGTGCAATCTATGCACGGCGCTGTGACATTGCCTGCACAGTAGACAAACGCGTCGGAGGTACGATCGGACGTTATCGTTCGTGATGGTCGTGGGGATGGAGCCGAGGTCGACCGTGCCTAGGATCCTCTCGAGCTTTGCCATGGATCGCTCTCGTCCGCTCGGGTCCAACGTTTCTCGATGCAACGACTCTATCAACGGGGCGGCATCCCACAATCGCTTCCTCATGCGGGACCACGTCGACTTGGGCACGAGGTGATGTCGTGTCAACTTGACGGTGCGTTCGCACAATTCGCATTCTCCCTCGCCGATGTAATCTCCATCATCAGCGTCGTCGTCGTCGTCTTCGTCGTCGTGGTGACATGAACGTCCATTGCCCCCCACATCCCCTACCAGGCTGACGTCGTCATTCCCACCGCCTACACTCCCACACCCATTCCCATCGTCCCCGGACGCATCGATCACATCGAAAGGACCACCGCCCCATGCATCGTGCGCCGCATCGCGAACGAGAAAATCGGCATCCTCCATCGTGAAGGTGGATCCCCCGAAATATTCCACTAGGAATTCCATCGCGACGTTCAGGTCGTTCTCGGAGGGGAATGGCGGCGCGCATCCCCCCCGCTTCGATGATGGGCGGGGATCCGTCGACGTCGACGACGGCGACGGCGACGGCGACGGCGACGGGCATGATGCCACCATCGCCTCGGACACGGCCGCGTACTCGTCGGGGCTGGAACACAGGTCGCGCTCTTCGAGGCGCTCGCGTACGCATTCCGGGAACGACTTGGACAACACACGCAGACCCGCAGTCATCACTCGAGACGTGAACAACCCGAGCACGTCGAACGCCCCGCCCATCCAAAACCCGAGCAATTCCCCCAAAGGCAACTGGTGACTCATCTCTGTGTTTTATCTCAGAAATAGTATTCAATTCCTACGAACAGGCATCTGTCCGACCACCTTCCACTTCCTCCTACTCCGTTGTGATGTGCTTGGATTGGGTGCAAGCATGGATGGTATTAGGAGACAAACCTAATACAAAGGTTTCGGAGAGGTGACGCATACTCGGGAATTAATATTAAATCACTTTTATATTCTGGGCTTTCGTCATTTTTGTGGGATTGGTGCGACCTTGAGCCGTCAATGTCCCAGAAATACGTTATATTATGTGAGAGGGTTGGGATGAGAGAGAGAGAGCTCATACTTTCTATTTTAACTACCAAGCGATGAGCACTTTGTCGGAACAGCAACTACATCAGCAGCAAGCTTCTGCTACAAGCATGACAACATCTCCAAGCGGCGGTGACAGTGATTCAATCAAAAATGAGGAAATCAGGGATTGGATGCATAATCTCCTTCTCGAAGCAGGGCTCAAGGATGATGATGACGAGGAGGAGGAGGAGGAGGAGGCCAAACTAGGGAATGAATCTACAGACGAAGAATCAGCTCGGCCAATCTATGACAAGACAAGATCATCCTCTCAAGTGGAGGTCCGTTCATTGTTTTCAGCTGCCAATGCTATTTTCGTGGCAGCACATGGTGGCAACAAGATCGATCATTCAGTTTCACCAAAAACAACGACGAAGAAGAAGCAAGGAGACTTAATGCTGGATGAAACTTATGTCATCAGTGAGGTCGATGACCTGTCTGTAGCAGCGGACGCACGTCATCCATTAAGAAAGCCTCTCACCACTCACCTGTTGAATCGTCGGAATTCGATTCTCGCAAGCGTCACCCTTTCCGTGATCTTGGCCTTGCTCATCACAGGCTCAAGGATAATCATCAAAAACAGCACGGGTGATGAAGGCATTGCCGTATCCGCCGCTGGTAGTCCAGACGGTCCTTCGTCCATCGTTGCTCTAATCCCTTCGACCGAGCCTTCGAACTCGCCTTCGGCCGAGCCATCAAATCTTCCAAGTTTGGCATCACCAATGCCTTCGACCGAGCCTTCGACCAAGCCTTCAGACATGCCTTCGACCAAGCCTTCGATCGAACCCTCGGACGAGCCTTCGATCAAGCCTTCGGACATGCCTTCGACCAAGCCATCAATGCCTCCAAGCTCGTCGGCAATACCTACCACTTCATTGCCCACTGTACACCCCAGTGACTTGCCGTCGCGTTCTCCGACATCGATTCCCACGTCATCGCCCACAGATGTTTCTACGTTGATTCCACCCACTTCGTCGGCCCCGAACGCGTCGCCTTTGTTCCCTAGCGACTTCACGTTGATTCTACCCACTTCGTCTGCCCCGACCGCATCATCTTTTCTCCCTGGCGACTTAGCAATTACAAATACAGACTTGAACATACTTATGAGCTCTGGCCTATCGGTGAAGTTGATTGCACAATCAGGTGAATTTACAGAGTATGGTGATGGGAGCTCGTCAAATCAACCCTTCCATGGTATGATGGATGGGGCGGGTATAGTAGCTTTACCAGATGGAGGGTACGTTTACCTTTCAAACAGTGAGGAGGAGAGTGGCGGTGGGGGCGTATATGGTTTATATTTCGACAAAGATGGTGATTTGGTTGATTACAAGACATTGCTGAGCGATACCGATCGTAATTGTGGCGGAGGGCTAACTCCTTGGGGTACATGGATATCCTGCGAAGAGGAAGACGGAGGTCAGTGCTGGCAGATCGATCCAGATCCTTCGGGACTGTTTCACGAGAGCCCTCAGGCGACATTGCTTGGAGGAGATGACGGAGGCAGGTACGAATCCGTGACATGTGATAATCGCGAGCCAGATCGCCCAGTCTTCTTCACGACAGAAGATGATGAGTTTGGGGCATTGCGAAGATTTGAGGCCGATGGGAGCGGGTGGGATTCGTTGCATAAAGGTGGAAGCACGACATACCTTCACATACTCGATGAGTCAACCTACGAATGGACAACAAACGAGGAGGACGCACGAAGCTCAGCTGCATCTTATTATAGGAACGCCGAAGGTATTGTCTACCACGAGGGTTTGCTTCACTTTACCGCCAAGGAGACGCAGACTCTCTTCATCCTTAACTTGGAAAATATGACGTACGAGAAGGAACAAACCGGAAGTCAATTTGAAGGGAAAGGAGGTTTCAACGCCCAACCAGACCAGATCGTTCTTGGCAGCTATAAGGAATGGATTTACTTTGCTGAGGACGGCGGTGATACGCCGGGAGTCTACGTCAGAAGTAGGGATGGCACTTACCATACTCTGTTTGAAGGCATCAGTGGTGCATACGTGGACGACGAGACGGTAGGTATTGCTTTGAGCCCCGATAGGAGGAAGTTATATGCCGGGATTCAAGATGCCGGATTGCTGATGGAATTCACTAGAGATGATGGATTGCCATTTCTGTAATTAACCAATGGTGAAAATGGCTCGTGGTTGCGTCAGGAACGCAGACGTGGACCATTACACGTCCAACCTTTCTATGATATAGCCCTTTGTAAACTCAAAAAAATAGTATGATTATACGTTGTAATGAAGATGATGGCATTGACAGCGCAGTAAGGCAAATGTGTCCGCTCAAACATGGCATAATTGCATCTTGCCTTGGAGACGAGCATCATGTTGGGCGCGCAACAGTGACTATGTGTTTTCATCGCATTCTAATGACCTTTGGTCATCATTATACTTCTTTATGGCATCGATGCCACTTGTTAATGCTTCGGAGAAGTCTTAAGAAGGTGTAAGTAGTCTACTCACCCACGAATTAATCCTATACGACAAACTTAACGACGCGTTTACGATTCTATGAAGGGTACAGTCATCGAAGAAAGACAACGACAAGAAGGATATCTCGATTTATATCATTCGTAATCTCATGTGGTATCTTGCTAAATCCAAAACCCCAAGATGACACGTTACAGAGCAAACACCAGGAAGTTTACATGGGAATTATCAACAGGGCCACAATCAAAAATAATTGGATAGGCAATAGGAGAGTTATATCTAAATACGATTTAGCATGTTACGCACACATCCGTTACAAAACTGTTTAACATAGAGGAGTGGGATGCGCATTCAAGATCCAAATAGCAAGCCGAGCCCCTTCGTGATTTTTAACACTACGGACGACGATCAACGGCAAACAAGTTAACACTCGGCGCAAACATCAACGAAGTCTTCGTCGTCTTCGGTAATGACGTACTCTCCGTCGTCATCGTCACATTCTGAGTCTTGAACTTGATTTTCCTTCAAAGCCTCTTCCTCATCCTCGTCATCATACTCTCGCAGCTCATCCTCTTCCGCGGGTTCGGTCACCACGGACGGGCAGTCCTCGACATCATTCGCGTCAACGCAAATGTCTTCAGATTTAAAGGATAGGGAGAACTTCTCGAACTCGTCGTTGTCGAGTAAACTGTCAAGGCTGCATTCCACGCTGCAATCATCCGCCGTGACTACAATACCATTCACACGTAGAGTCAATGCGTCGATGACGTTCAACACCCTCCTGTTAAAGAAACCCGACACGGCCTTCTTCATTCCCTTTGACTCAATGGTGACGTTGGGGCCGTCTTCCTTATGATCAGCGCCAAGGTCAACGAAGGCCTCGCCCGCGCCTTCGCTGGGCACGGTGACATCGACCTCCGTCTCGACCACGACGATGGATGCGTCATCGTGTCCCTCGCCCCTCGCATCCAAACTGATCGCATCCTCGGCCAGGACAGCGTTGGCCAACGCCTCGCGCAGGCTCATCAACATCACGCGTCCGGCTCCCAACGAGAGCAAAAGCTTGGCTGGGGTGAACCCAATGACCTCGCCGACGACGCCCACGACCGAGATCGGATTGCTGAGGAGCGAATTCATCTTGTCCGTCGACGGAGACCACGGCTCGCATGGTGTGGTCACCCCCAACGGCGACGCGTCGATGAGGGCCTCAATGTTCGACGCCAGTTTGCTGAAGAACGCGCGCAGGTGTTCGTCCGCGCCGATCCGCTCGCTCCTCCTGGACAGGCAGGACGCGTCAGACTTGAATTCCACATTCATCGCCGCGCCGCTCTCGTCAGCGACTTGGCGGTCGGTTGTCCACATTTTTGTGACTTAAAATTTGTGCGTGGGTGTCAGTTGACGTGCAATCGAAGAGGCGTAAGAAGAGCTTGCTTGGAGGGGCCTCAGAAGGTGTCGAACGGGGCGGGGGAGGGGTTCGAGGAAGATGAACGAGAGGTTTCGAAAAACTAAAAGTTTGACAATTGTTTTTAGTAAAAAATAAAAATAAAAATAATATTGGAACGATAGTCACATTTGTTCTTCTTATTTATTACTCTTGGTTACCAGGACCGACAAAACATTTTTACGCACCCCACCAATTTGACGTTCGAAGAGCCGCGGGAAAATCGAGAACGCGTCCCCAAAAAAAGAAGGAGGAGAAAAAAACGGGTCTGCCCCCTTTTCTATAAAATTGGAGGGGTGTTTGGCCAATAAAAAATGGCCAAGTCAGAAAGGAATGTTTTTGGCGAAATTCCAGCTGGGGCTCGGCAACGTCACCCTTCCATCGGGCCCGACAGTTCTCGCTGCATTCACCTTGGCCACAGAACACAGAAAAGTAAACTGCCACATTGCCCACCACTTAGTCCCCCAAACCTCCTCCAATCCAATCGGATCGTGACGACGATTGTTCATGTTGTCCATCCAATGCTTAGCCTTTGAGTTCAGGCTGAAGGGCTCGGTATACTTAAAGCTCTTCCAGCGGCCGTCGACCTTGCGATAGGTTGGATGGTCCTTGACAGTCTCCAACATGCCATTGGTCGACATGATCTTTGATACATACTTGGAGTCATGACAGCAATGTACGTAGAATGGGATGTTGTTGTGGTCGGCAACAAGGGTCTCACAATAGCCCAGCTCATAGTCTCAAACCGATCATCAATCACCTGCCCTGGCACTCCGCGTGGCCAGTTCCCCCTCTTCTTCACTTACGCTTGAAACCAAACGCCATGCTTGTGGCACTCGATGACTCCCTCTAGCACACAGAATCCACTGTTGCCCACTACCACCTTCCCATCTTGCCAAGCCCGAGGAACTCTGACGGGAAAACAGGCTGCCCATTTGCCCTCTTCGGCTTGTCCTTCCCTTCCACGATCTTCACCCTCCACATGATTGGCTTGCCGTCATCGCCATCGGCAATCGAGTGATACTCGTTGCCGAACGGGTGAGGCTTGCGAGGGATGCACATGAAGCCTGGGCAGTACTTTGAAAGCCAAGAGCTCATCGGCTGGAAACTCGCTCTCGAATATCGTTTTGGGGGACACTTCGACTCTGAAGCAACCCTTCACGATGAAACATTCCCCCTCGACTTCGGGAATCGTGACAAGATAGCACTGCTGGGGCTTATTTCTTACCCGCCTCACCCCCTCGCCGATGATAACAACGTTTGTGCACCGCAGCCCGGCATCCAAGGGGTACTTCTCGCGAACCCTCTCGCCGGGGTGGAAGAAATGGGACGCCCCTGAGCCTATGGCGCCGACGCCGCCCTTCTTCGATGTCGACACCATCGTGCGTTTGTGATTTTGTGACACATTGCCGAAAACGCAATACATGACTCACGAATTCCTACGTAGGGAAAGATCCAAAATGAACCTCGTTTCTTTTTTATTTTTTTTATGAACATGAAATAGCCAAAGGACGATGCACTGACATTAATATCACACGCATCTATCGATCCGCGCCGTAGCCCTCCTGATATATGGTGGGCAACACCCTATTGAACATAAGTCCCCAGTGGATGAAGGCCATCCGACCACTTCCAACCCCTCGGCGATACATCTACAAAACTACGAATTTGCAGTTTTTCTACCAATTGGTAGAGCCTGACCAAAAATCCAGATAAAGAGATGGTTGGTGGCAATAGCCCCTCGAGGTGATTTGCCACCCTCGTCTCAGTTAGACCCATCGTGCTCCCGTTGGGTTGGTGGGCATGCAACGATGTAAGCTGCCTGTGTACCGCTTTGCCATTATGCGGAAATGGATGGTTTTGTTGATGCCGTTCCTCCTCGTTGGGCGGACATGATGTCGGCAAGTTGCCCGCATTTGCATCCGCATTGACATCCCTGTGCGGTCGTGCAAATGCAATTTTAACAACACTCTTCTCACCTTGTCCCCCATCAAGGAGTGGCTGTGGGATGGCGTCCTCGTCAGGTGTGCCACTCGCTGATGCGTTGCTATGAGCATCTGTGCTGCTTGTTGGTGGTGCAGGCTCAGTTTCGTCGATTATCACCGCCGGTTGTGCCCACTGTTCATATCATTGCGACAGGTTATGTCATTGCTGGCCCACTATTAATGCCTTCTGGTGGTGCCCTTCCTGTTGTGGGGCGTGTTGTTGATTATTGTGTTTTTTGTCGTTGACAAAAATTGTGTTAGTTTAGTTGTTTTGTTGGTTTTTCCCCCCCCGATTGATGTTTGTTTTCTCTGATGTCAGGCGTCTTCCGATCCCTCCGCTGCCTTTCGTTTTCCCTGGGGGGAGGGTTGACCCTGTAGTTTCTCTGTGAAGAACAAGACACCTTTGCCAATGACGTCACTGACGCCATCCGCAAATGCATCTGTGACGTCGCCCTTTCAAATATGGCCCCTGCTGTACTTGCACCTTTTTCCACGGAAACATCTGCCAAGGACGGCGTTCCAGCAAAGGTAGGATGTCCCTGTTGGAGTACAGTAGTTTGGGAGGGTGGGGAGGTCCTTCATCGTCTTTCCGGATGCATTAAGGATCTCTGATAGGCTAATGTGGTTGTTGTATTGCGCCAGGTAGGTGTCCATTAGGCTCTTAATCTTGGGGTGCCGAATATCCTCTGGAGGCTCCCCTTGCTGTGTTGCCCTGGCCAAGCTGTCCCTGTTGCTGTTGGTTTTGTGGGGAAGGTGTCCAGCCCGCTGGGGGGGGAACAGTGGGCATTTGGTGTTGCTGTTCTCATTGGGTATGACGCCCCCCCGCCTGCTGTTCCTGGGGGGGCAGGATTGTTCGCCATTGTGATGGGAACGTTGCCTTGGCAACTGGCTGCGCATTACGCACCGCATCTGTAATTGCGCTGAGGCATGAGACCGAGAACTGGAATGGGGGTGCACTCTGTGCAAAGTCTGATGCGACA
>JALLBA010000663.1:0-14994 GCA_036939675.1 Cyclostephanos invisitatus
CCTTCCCCCCCCCCCCCCCATTCGTCGTAATCACAGTTGTCGCATACGTCAAATCAGACAGCCATCGTGGTGATCGCCATCGCCGAACATCATTGCCAGCGATGGCCATCGCCGAACATCATTGCTTCGCGCCATTTTAAAGCAAATCTCCCGCCATTTCGTTTTGGGAGCGATGCACCGCTAACTCCCGATCGGAGAGGAGCAAGATCAAGAGCATTGGCTGGAGGGGACGTAGGTGCGCACAAACACCCCACGAGCAGCACAAGTAAATCTGTATAAATCCCAACAATTGCTATGGAGACATCCGAATCGCCTTCATCGCTCCTCGTCGAGGGTAGATACCGCTTCAGTTCCGGCGACTATGAGGGCAGTATCGAAATGTACACCGGCGCAATTTGCCTGATTCGGATGACTCGTCGTCGTGTCGATGCCGCGATCAATGGCGGGGGCGTAACGAGTGAAGACGATGAACGCATCGCCACGGAAGTCAAGGAAATGCATTTCCGATGCCTCTCACGCCGCTCGCAGGCCCATCTTGCCCTGGAGAAGTTCAAGGACGCCTACACCGACGCCAACGCGGCCTTGGCACTTCTCAACGACTCCACTACGCCTTCATCCTTAGGACTGCTTCGATCGGATATTGACTTGGCTCACGAATTCGTGGACCGCGCCATGGCGGGAGTTCTGGGCCTGGATGACCATTTGCATCTCGACACACTTGGAAGAACCAAGGCAAAACACTTACTCGAAAACCCCCAGAAACCCAGGTTTGTACCTCGCAGCTGCGAGGAGGCAATCCTTTACAACGCCGAGTTGCAACTGGGAGAGATGCAAGACGAACTGTCTGTGCTGACACCGTGCACAGCGTTTCCGGGCTCCACAAGGACCATGGGAACGACAGGAACTGCTTCTACTTCACGACGATTGAGGTTGGACCCTATTGACGAAAATCCAAATACTGTATCGCCAAGCAGCATCCAACAGCGCTCCAGTACCGGGCATCAAATAATCGAACCCGCAGTGCCTCAGTTATCAACCACGGTAAACAGCGTATCACCCAAAGATATGAGCGCGCCGTCTGCATCTGTCAATGCCGCCGCGCATTCGAAACACCTATTGAGCACCCTCACCGCCACTGTATCCAAGCCATTGCAGAAGTTCAAAAGGGGGCTCAACAAAACAGACCAATATGAATACACACCGCATGGTCCACAAACGAAAGAGCTAGGCGTTTTTAAGTCTGCAAGTCCCGATTCCTCCTCCACCTCTTCTTTGAATTCATCGTCCTCTCGTCCGTCTGACGTTGTCAACGCAATTGAGTCGCAATCTCCACTGAATGCAAACACCGCCACCCGAGAGACAAGCAGAGGTGAAGCTTCTGAATTGAAGAATGCAAGTTCCGTTGTGGAGACATCAGATTGTCATCAAACTAGCGAACCCAGCAATCCTTGTGCTGCGGAAGCGCCGGCACATGATCGGGAAAGTTACATGAGTACTAGTCCTCAGTTGGAGGACGTAGTTGAGCTTTATGATAGTTTCAACATAGAATCCTATTGTGAAGCTGCACTTAGTGAATTAGAGAAGAATGCGCTTGCAAAGAAGATGGCGCTTGCAATTAATGAATTGAAGATGGCGCTTTTTCAGTGTAACGGTACAACAAGGAACAAAGTACTAGCCATGTTTTGTCTTAACAAATTGTTAATCCTTACGCCCAAGAGCGAAGAAAACAAGAATGTGATGATATCTGGAGGTACCGATTCTGCGCTTGTTGCAATCATAGAAACTGCACGATTTCATCCAGACTCAGTCGAAATTCAACAAGAAGTGTGTGGATTACTATGGGCTTTATGTTGGTGCGTCGACTTACCAGCTTTGTCAACTAAATTCAAAGAGCATGTCGCACTTGACAGTGGATGTAAGACTTTATTGGATGCCATGTCGAGGCATACGAAGGTAGATACATTGCAGGTCAAGGCGATGAAAGCTTTGAAGATACTTTCTTTTCACGATACTTGCAGATCGGCACTACGCACACAAGGTGGAGTATTAAAGGTTGCGGAGGCTATGCTGAACCATCCGAGCAACCTTCCAATACAATCAACAGGTTGCGTGATCTTGGACAATCTGACGACAGAAGACTCGAGTCAATCAGCGGCACTTGTCAGTGATAAGCTGATCGATGCTTTGTTGAAGGGAATGCTGCATCATCCGAGGTCATTAGGCGTCCACAGAACAGCGTGAGTAAACATTTGACAGATTTCAGAAACAATTATTGTTCCACTACACATATGATTGACATCTCGTTCCTCCTCAGTTGCTCCGCGTTAATGAACATTTCTTCCTCAGATGAAAATGTGGCGCTCATACGCCGTCACGGTAGCATGACGATTGAATCGCTCAAGTTAGCCCTTGAGTGGCATCAAGGTGATATCGGGGATGAGATTTTTGCACTGCGTGAGAGATTGAATATGAATGACCAAGGAAATTTTCACAGAGAAGATAACCGTCACACTTTGACTCGCCGATTTCGACTACCTTCGTTGAGTCCTCAACATAGATTTCAACGTCTGCCTTTTGGACTTCGAACATCTTCAAACGAATCAGACTTGGAAAACGGCGACTTGAGTTGATCCTTTCATTACATTGTACGATTGACAGACGACTGTGATGTACTTTTCTTCCGATTCCATTGCTGCGCTGAAAAGCGTATCTGGTTGACATTGCCGTAGAAGAGTGCGACCAGGAAAATATCTTTTGGATTAAGAGCATACTTATTATTTGTATTTAATAGGGGCACTATCTAACATCGGTGTTACTAACTGCTTTATCCATTGGCATCAGCCATCTCTTGTCCTTCTCAAAGGCTCTGATTGCGACATAGAGGGGCGGCTGAAAAAAGTGTCCAGACTACCCTGCTCTCTCTTTCGCCCTTTTTCGTTACTAGACTTTCCCTTCAAAGCGCCGATCTCTTTACTTAGCCTAGTGAGATATTCCTTCGTTCGACGCAGATGTGGATACGCAATCACGGCTCGACACTCCTTCTTCAGACCGTCGCACAAATCTTCAATATTCGACACTATTTCGTAGACTGCATCACTCTCCTCATTGGTTTTCATCGGCTCGTCTTCAGATTGATTGTCATTCTGATACCGCCAGCACACGCCAGCGCCAATCATAGCACACTCACCAGCAATTAATACCGCGGCGAGGAAACGAGGGTGGTTGTGCATTAAGGACTCAGATTGTTCATCAATCCACAGAAAGCCAATCTCCGCTGTGACTAGCGCATGGATTGCATGTTGAAGATTTTCATTGGCGGGAGGACTTCGTTCTTTCAACTTGTCATCAAAGTCAATTATCTCCATCAAGCACTCTCGAAGCGCTTTCTCGGCAAACATCATCTTCATCGAGGCAATTTCAATGGAAAAACCGGTATCCAACGCAAACGAGCACATTCGTTTAACTGCCATCGCCAATGCTAGATCGCCGCGGATATCGTCCCTGTCAGCGGCATCTTCGTCGCCAGTGGATAGGTCAGAGCAAGCCTCTACCATGAGATCAGCCGTGCGTTTCATCCACCGTTCCACGTGCACTCTTCCATCGAATCGTTTTGATATTTGATGCGTCGCAGTCCTGATTAGGGAGGCCGTCAACCTTTGCATAAGTGCGAGGAGCTGTTCGCCGCACGTGTCGTAGATTTCGTCGGCCTCGTTGAAACTGGGATCAAGGCCGACTCGTGCGAACGCAACCAAAACCCTCGCTGCATCCTCGCCAAACAATGCACCGTCGTCTACTTCGGTTTCACGAATCAATACCAAGTCCCTATCGAATAAGGCCAGCCATATCAGGAAAATATTTTTCAACGCGCTGACATCTACACGAAACGAACGCTCCTTGATGAATCCCATCGCATTACCGTTTCCATCGCCATTCACTTCTAGCGCACGCATCGGACCGTGCTCAAACCACAGTCCAAAATCATCCATCAAACACGAGACCAAGTCGTCCATGCGATAATTCATCAGGAATATCAAGTCCACGCGAAACGTGGGCAAAACGTCGACCACCGAATCGCGCGCGTCCAGTCGCCCAATGACGAACTTCCTAATCAAATTGCAAGCGGCGGTGGAGCAGTGTTTTCCCACGTCGAACGAAGAGCACGCCATCTTCCACATCCACTTGCAGAACGATTCAGGCAGCGTAATGGCGAGCCTACCCGATAGTACGGAATTGTTGAGGAGGAAGTTGTGCATGGCGTCCCACAACATCGTACCGTCCCGCGTTCTCTTCGTAATGACGACCAGCCGATCGACGAACATCCTGCGCAATACGATATCCGACCTCGTATTCGATAGGCGAAGCGAAATTCGCATCGATTCGACGATCGATCTCAACTCGTCCTCGGCCTCCCGACGCGTGGCGTATGCGTTGCCACCGATACCCCCGCCGTTACTGCCGCCGCCCTCCCCGGAACGACGAACGCGGGAGAGGGGGGGGGAGAACATCCTCCTTAGACCGAGGCGACTCGACGATCCCTGACTCTTGGCCTCCGCCTCCGATCGCAATCGCTCCCTCGTCATTCCGCACATGCCGTCCTTCCACTTCCCGCCCTCGTCGTCGGTCAGATCGTCGCCATCAATATCGTCGGTATCGTAATCCCCCAATCCCGATATCGCGTGTTCGAGTCTACGGCGGGCAGTATGGGCGTCGTACTTGTACTTCTTATTCCCCTTCTCCCCCCCTCCCTTCTCGACCCCTCCTCTCCTCCCGGAAATGGACTTGGTCGCATTCTCCTCCACGAAGGAATCGATCCTCGCCCAATACGCGTCCTCGTCGTCCTTCCTCCTGCCGCCGCCGCTCCTATTATTACCCGATTCGGGTCTCTTCGTCGCATTCGTCGCCACGGCATCCGTCATCGTCGGTTCGATCGATGCAAGAACGGTGGCGTCATTATTCCGTCGGGGGTTCGCTTTGACCCCGTCGTCGACAGTCGCGCCGTCGATGCCGCCGTCATTGGCCGCGTCCGCCCCGCCCACCTTTCCCCCCCAGCAATCATCCTCTTCCTCCCCGCAATGTCCATCCGCATCGCCATCCCCATCCCCCCCCCCCGCACCTCCCCCCTCGGCAGCCGAGGGATCATCGCCGCCGTCGCCTCCGCCCCGGCCGTACAACCCGTCGTCATTGTCCAATTCGGCGATGCGGCGCTGGAGGTCGGTCCGTGCGTCACTCCCGCGAAGGCACGTCTCTAGGAAGTCGAGCTTGGTCCTGTCGGCTCGATCGGCGCGGCGATCGCGCCTCTTGAACACGGGTATCGATAGTAGGCCGTCGTCGTCCGAGGAGGAGGAGGAGGAATCGTCGCTCATGGCCTACCGAGAGATGAATATTTTTTGTGTGGGGACTTTCTCCCATGAGTACCTACGTACTTACTACGTACTCCTGATTTTTTTGGCGCGCCGCCGCCTTCTCTCGCTGAAACGACAAACGACACGGACAGTGTGCCAAAGCCAACCAAAGTTCCCGTCGACTCCCACTCCCCACACAATCGAAAACAACCCCGCGACGACCGACGCCGATCATGACCAAATCGAAGAAGAGGCGGCTACCGCGCGACTCGTCATCCACCACGGAAGAATCGCGTCACGCGTCGCCCCATCATGTCGTGGATGGAAGCGATAACAACGCGGCGCAATCGTCGCCGGCCGACCGGGCCATGATCGACATCGCGACCGCCATCGCGAGTCGTCCTCCCCCTCCTCCGTCCTCGTCGTCGGATACGTCGATCGCACGAACGACGCCGACGACGACGATGTCTACCCCCGCCGTCAAAAGTCCAGGACGTTCATCGACGAATGACGAATATGGCGGGAATAACGATGACGATAACGATAACGACGATCGAAACACGTGGAGCAAGTCGAAGAGGAAGCGAATGCGAAGGAAGGAGGCCGCTAGGAAGAAGTCGTCGAGTACGACGTCGACGACGTCCGACGATGGCGGCGGCTTGGACGAGAAACGGACGTCGAATGACGTTGGTGTCGTGCTCGACGATGGGATGGCCGATACGACGACGACGACGACGACATGCAGTCGCACGATGCCCGTATCGTTATCGGGCGGGAAGAAGAAACGACAGAGAATGGAAAGGGGGGAGGAGGATGACAGGGGCGAGTCGAGGAGGAGGGGGGGAAAGGAGGAGGATGGGGAGCGAAGGATGGCGCAGGACGAATTACCATCCGCGATATCCCCATTGAAATCCGGAGCGAAAATGGACCCTGCGGCGCATCATCCTGTCAACTGCGATTCGACGAAGAAGGAGGAGCGACGAATGGCGCGAGTCGCCGCACGACCATCCTCGGGGTTACCTCCCTCAAAAATCGGATCGACATTAGCCGACGATGATTCGCCCGACGAGCGATCGGGCATCGCGTTGAATCGAAGGGCAATGACAAAAATCGACGAACCGAACAACGGACCAAATGGTAATGCTATCTCGAAATCGCCATCGCCCGGTCACAAATCGAATGGGGGAGAGATGACATCGCAAAAAAGCGCCCGACATTCAAAGCACCGCGATGAAGACGAGATAGTGAGGACATCAACATCGAAATCCTCCGATGAGAAAAACGTCGCGGATTCGCATGGAGGTCACATTCCCGACGTCGATGGAACGACGTCCGCGAGGATCGACGACGAGGTCAACGGTAGTCCGAAGAAGAAGAGTAAGAAGAAGAAAAAGAAGAAGAAGGAGGACGAGGGTGCATCGAGGACGATAACGACGGCGGCGGAAGTTGGATCGAAGGAGTCGTCTCATCCTCCTCCTCCGAAAAACTCGAATACCGTCGCGCGGGCCAATCGTGCCGCCGAGGCCAAGGGCGATGGATCGAGGGTCAAGATAAGCATCCCCAAACCGTCCCAGATGTCCACCCTCCAACGCGACTTCCTAGAACGGCTGACGTCGTCACGCTTTCGCGAGCTCAACGAGGAGCTGTACACCCACACGTCTCGACTTTCGTTCGAGCGGTTCACGGAAAAGCCGGAGCTGTTCGATCAGTATCACGTGGGATTTCGGAAGCAGGCGGAATCGTGGCCGGTGAACCCCGTCGACGTGATTTACAAGAAGATCGTGGCCGGGTGGACGAGGGATCGACAGAAGGAGGGGGGGGATGTGGTGGGACGATGCGGGAAGGAGAAAACCGTGATCGCCGACTTCGGCTGCGGCGATGCGAAATTGGCCGAGAGATTGCTAGCGCTGCGGATGGGTAGGGATGGCAAGAGCCTCGCTCAGGCGTCTGCGAAGACGACGTCGAAGGGGGACACATGTCCCTTCGAGGTCTTTTCCTTCGATTTGGTGTCGGGGGGCAATCCCCTGGTGACGCCCGCCGACATGTCCGACGTGCCACTACCGGACGAGGGGGTGGACGTCGCCGTGTACTCCCTTGCGCTGATGGGAACGAACATTGCGGACTTCGTCAGGGAAGCATGGAGGGTGCTTAGATTCAACGGTGTGCTCAGGGTTGCCGAGGTCCGATCAAGGTTCGAGACAGCATCCGGTTGTGGTCCCGACGATGAGTACGGAACGGCCACGGCCAAACGGGGGAAATCGAACAAAGGGAAAATGCATTACCCCACCAAGGTGGTTGGCGGTCATAATAGCGCTAGCAGGAGGGATGTGCCCGAGGACGCGCCGAAGCCCCTCATGCTTCTCGACGAGTTCACATCATTAATGGAACGTTGCGGCTTCCAATGCACGTACATGGATCGATCGAACAAGATGTTCCTATTCATGGACTTCGTGAAATTGGATGGGTCGACGGGATTGTCAGATAAAGAAAGGTTTACAGCTAAGGCGTGCATTTACAAGAAACGATGATAGATTCCAGGAGTTGTAGTAGCCAATATGATACAGTGACAGACATGATCAAGATAAACCTAAACACCCTTTGCCATGATGCTATTTCTTTTAGAATATAATTCTGAGTTTTAGAGGGACTTTCCCTTTAGAATAGGCCGAGACGTTTGCATGATCCAATGTTTAATATGGATACTACCAACATGACATACTTTGATGTTGCGGCGATGGAAACAACATCATGGCCTCATGGAAGCGATTTCGGAGACTCGGTTCTGAGGAAAATAATATATTTTTTTTCGTCGAAAAAAATAGAGAGAACCAAGAAATAAAAACAATAGAAATCAGTGAAATCCGCAAAAAATCAATCGGAATAAGTCGCTAAAAACAAAGATAAAAATTCAGAACGGTCATAAAGAAGAAGATATCTGCTCCATTTTCAAAAATTTTGTTCAGTTTCCCGGCCAAATTTCTCAGATTTCATCTATCCCGCCACACTGACGTCACAGAAGACAGTGTTCGACGACGACGATTGAGATCTCTCTTCGGAGTGGAATCATTCCAGAACGATGTCGCCTCAATAGGATCATATTATTTCATCAACAGTCTCCCCTAGCAGCCCGATTAGTAGACAATGACACCCTTCGCATCCACCATGATCGCCTCGGTCGCGCTATCGGCGCTGAAGCACGCCGCGGCATTTCAACACGCGGGATCGTCCCCGACATTCGCCCGTCGCGGCCTCCTCCGCATGGCCACCGACGCCGCGACGTCGTCGTCGGCAATCGCGAGCGACAGCGACTTCGACGACTTCTCCTCGAAGGTGTCGTTCATGTTCCCGGGGCAGGGCGCGCAATTCGTCGGCATGTGCGACGAGGTATGCAAATCGGTACCGGCCGCGAAGTCCCTGTTCGACGAGGCGTCCGCCATACTCGGTTATGACCTACTCGAGCTTTGCACGAGCGGTCCCAAGGAGAAGCTCGATTCGACCGTCGTCTCCCAGCCTGCGATATTCGTTGCGTCGATGGCGGCCGTCGAGAAGATGCGTATGGAACAGGGACAGGATGCCATCGACGCCGCGACTGTGGCCATGGGATTGAGCCTCGGGGAGTACTCTGCCCTTTGCTTCGCCGGCGCAATATCATTCGCGGACGGTGTCAAGGTCACGAAGGCCAGGGGGGAGGCGATGCAGGCGGCGAGCGATGCCATCGATACCGGCATGGTCTCCGTCATCGGGCTGTCCAAGGACGTCGTCGAGGAATTGTGCAAGGCCGCGTCCGAGCAATCGGGGGAGAAGGTGCAGATCGCCAACCTGCTGTGTAATGGCAACTACGCCGTGTCCGGACACATGAAGGCATGCGACAAGCTATCGGAGATCGCGAAGCCCGATTTCAAGGCTCGCATGACCGTGAAGCTCGCGGTCGCCGGGGCGTTCCATACCGATTTCATGGCACCCGCCGTTGAGTCGTTGAGAACCGTACTCGACACGATCGAGGTCAAGAAGCCCCGCATTCCGGTCGTTAGCAACGTCGATGCCAAGCCTCATTCCGACCCGGCCACCATCAAGGCGCTGTTGGCCAAGCAGGTGACGTCCCCCGTTCTATTCGAGGATTCCGTCGCGGAGTTGATGAAGCACGACTTCGGCCGGGCCGTAGAACTAGGACCCGGAAAGGTCATCGCCGGCGTTTTGAAGAGGATCGACAAGACCGCGGAGATTTCCAACGTGGAGGTTTAAGTGAGCCGGAAAAAGATGGATTTGGGACTTGACGAATAATTTCAAGGGCGTGGAGAGAGCCTCCATAAAATATATGCGGCGCAATATGTAATGAGCAAAATCTTGCGTTTCTCTATGTTTATCATGTATATACGTAGTGCCAGTCGCGGTTGTACTGGCAATGCTTCTTCAATTCGTTATACGACTTCGTCAGGTATTGTTCGCTAGCACGCGCTATCTCCGGAGTCGAATCGGTATCCTTCCTCTTGCTGTCATCCTCCCAGTCCTTATCGCGTCCGCCCGACTTACTGTAAATTTTGGACACGTCCAGGATTCGTTGGCGAGCGGCCTCGTCAATATCCATGGTAAAATGGTTCGGAAATACTTCTGTTATCAACTTATCCACGAGTCCTTCGTATTCTACCGCCGCGCCCTGCGGGGGAGATAACAATACCATTTGTTGAAGAGCGCTCTCACATAGGGTAGCCTGTCAGGTGTGACAAAAAAAGGACACGCATGCAGGGAAGTTTATAGACCGAAACGAACGACGACAAGAATGAAGAAAACGCATTCTCATCGTTTGCGATCCTTACCAGATGAGCTGCGCAGAATTCCTCGTCGGATAAGTCTTCCACCCGCTTCTCGGGATTGTACTTTTGTACCAATTTCCGCATATCGTCGGGGGGGCGACGCCTCGCCCTCAAACAAACCGCGGGGGGAAGTCCTCCCCCTCGAACGGCCTTCTTCCCCAATTTCGCCGGATCCATATGACTCATCATCGTTTGTACTGGATCGCGAAAAACGTATAGCCACGGTACGTATTCGAACGCGTGTCCCATCACGTCTATCCTCTTCGAGCCGATCGACGACACCTTGAAGAACATCCTCTTCTCGTTCGGGTCCGACGTCCTCCCCATCAAGAACACGACGTCGCGTAATAAATTGACGTTCGTTTCCATGTCGCATTTCGTGAAGCCGTCGCACGCCGACAGGGCGCGATTGATCGGGTCAGACTCGGAATACACCCGATGACCCTCGGGATCCATGGCCGTGAGGGCGTTGGCAACGAGGGTGGATCCTACCCTCGATTCGTGGAAGATGAATCCGGCGGGAGGCATGACCTTAACGCCCATCGATTCCTCTTCCGTCTCGCTCTCACCAAGTTTTCTGGCGATTCCGGCCAAATCCACGGCGAATAAATTCTCCTTCCTGTTGCACCCCGACTCCTCCACGAGCATCCTGAACATCGGTAGGGAGGGCGGATCCCTCTTGTACTTATCCCAGTGCAATTTGCAAAAGTATGCCCTCACTCCACGATATTTCGTGCCATCCTCAGAGTTTGTCGACTCTATGCCGTCGGTATCTATCGCGACCAAATCCATTTCGGCATTGACAATCATCGCGAGATTAACCTTATCATTCCCACCGCCGCCGACCTTCCGTCGGGGGGGCGTCGCCCTCAGGTCTTCCTTGGTGGTAATGATTCGTTTATCATTGCGATTACTACCGCTCCTCTCCCTCGTCTTGAGGGAAAGGGCAGAGGAGGCTTTATCCGGAGAAAATTCCCTCGGCGTCGTCGATGACTTCATGCTCCAACACATGAGCGATATCAAAATGACGGATGATGCTAGGATGAACGTAATCATGAGGACGATGACGGAGGTCGACGGTGACTTGCTATTCGCCGCCGCCCCCCTTCGCCTGCCTATTCCCGATCGAGCGGTAAGCCCATCCATTTTTTCAGGATGGGGAGACTAGCGGTCGCTCGATGGGTCAGTAAGAAAAGTGGAAACAAAGCAGCCTTGATCGAACAAACGTTTTTCTCGGCCGCGCCGGGAATCGTACATATTCATATAGGAATTAGTAGAATCGAAGTGGGTCTGGCCGCGCCCACCCCCAAAAGCCGAAGAGAGCCCGCCCCAAAAACAACAAAACCATGGCGATGCAGGCAACTGGCCGCCCCCTACACCGGGCGCTGATCACCGCTCGCCTCCCTTTCGTGGCTCTCCACTCGATCCCATTCCGCAGGGGGGGAGAACGAATAGAGGCTACATTTCTAACAATAAAAGTAATATTGATAGATGAAGCCTTCCACCTCCCTTTTCACTATGTCGTCCGTCGTCGTCGCCGCCGCGTTCCGACACTCGTCCCCCCCTCCTCCCGGTCGTCTCCGCTCTCATTGTCATTCCCCCCCGCGGAGCCCGACGACGACGACGAGCATGAGGACGAGGACGTCGGCGCGGCGTGATATCGTCGGCCGTCCCATTAAAGACAACAATCAACATGGGTTTGCCGGTCTCGCATCGTCGTCCGCCTCCGACGATGCATCACACACGGACCATTGCCAATGCGGCGGCATCGACGAGGAGAAGGGGGATTTAAGATACGTCCCGATGGCGGTACCATCTAACTTTCACCCCCTCGGCCCTCCTGCTTACCTGTCCGTATTGCCCGTGGGCGGCACGACAGCATGTCGTCTCCTCCCTACTAGCCCATCCCCCTCCTCCTCCCCCTCCATCGTCGACACCGATGACGACGCCGAATCCGCCGCATGCGTCATCACCCGCCTGTCGATTCGACCGGATGTATTCCTAATACGCAACGGCATATCGGCATCGGACATATCGATATTGATGGACGGTGCCTCCCGTAGGGGGATGAAGGTAGCCGGGACGCGGTCGTCTCCGGGCGGGGGGAGCTCCTCGACGCGGGGGGGGGGCGACATCGAAAACGACGATGGAGGGGCGATGGTCGGGGGAGGGATGGACGAGGGGAGGATTCGCGTGGGGTCATATTCGACGTGGATAGACCCGTACGACATCGGGGGTTGCGGCGACTACGACATCGGAGGTAACATGTCCGAGTTCGTTTCCGTCGCCAGGGACGCGATCGCGAGGTCCCGACGCCGTTTCTCGCACGAGGCGATGAACGACGCCATGGACCATCGCTATCGTCATCGATCCATCGACGACCCGGATTTCGGGAATGGGGGGCACGACGACGACTCGTCGTCGTACGCGGAGGACATGCAAGTGGCGATGTACGTTCCCGGGGGAGGATACGACTACCATCACGATGGGTACGGCAGGTATCTGACAGTATTGTCCTATCTAAACGGTGTGGGGGGGACGTACTTCCCGTTCGGCGACGACGACATCGTCGACAACGATTCGATGCCAAGCGGCACTGTGGAATTCGGTGGCGGCGACGAAGACAATCGCCGACGAGGGATACTGATCGTCGGCAGGGAAGGATCGAACTTTTACACTACGGCAAATCCATCGTCGTCGAACCTTGGTGCCATTCGACGTCGTGATGCACCGGTTTGTCCCAAGAGCATAGTCGACATCTTGCCCGGCGACGCCATCGCGTTTTACAATTACGATGTGGACGGATCGAGGGACATGCGAAGTCTTCACTGCAGCCTGACGGTGCCCGAGGAGAAGTGGATAGCCACCTGCTGGTACAGAAGCGAGGGACTGACAGGACCGTTCGGGCCAATGAAGAAGGCGCGGTTGATGGATGAGTGGACAACTAGGAAGGAGGAGGATGCGCAAAATGTGTGCTTGCTGTAGGTCTCGAGATTCTTGGGTTTGAGAGTTCGATTCAAGAAAGCAATCGATGCTTAATTGTGAGCGCAGCAAAGAGATCTTAAGACTGACATTATGAAAACCGCTGCGCTTCGGCTTTTTGAGGGATAGGTATGAAACGTTGATACGCAGGTAGATTTAGATTTAGATGAAGAACCCCTGACATATGTTACATCTACTCACGCGTTACATCTACTCACGAGAGGTTAGATGGACAGACGTTACATCTACCCATGAGAGCAAAGTGAGTCAGGCGCTGCAAACCGCCAACACCAACAATAAATGTAGACCGGGAGCTCACCGAGCTCCCATAAATAAACTAGGTAACGATTACCATCAATACTGCTCTTCTTCATACCTAGTTTATAACGACGAAACCGTCCCCCCCCCGAGCTTGATACTGACAAGACCGCCCGTGCCGCTGTCGCCATCGCTGCCGTGCACGTCCTTGGCCGTGTCTCTGTACACACCGACTCTCCTCAGCTCGCCGCTGCCAACGCTCTCGCACTGATCGTCATCATCGCGATCCTCTACGGCCCATGCCCGGCCCTCAAAAATTCCGCTTAAACAACAATCAAATTTTTGCGATGACCCTCAATGCGATCACTCTCCTCTTCAAAGAGGCAAGGGATGCCTTTCCCCCCATCGAGGGAAAGCCAACGGATGACAATCTCCTGTCGATCCGGGAGATGCTCCTCCCCATCCTCATGGAAATCCCCTACGACCAACTCGGGGAAGTCCACTCGCTCACGGCGATCCTCGCGGATCTGGCGAAGTATGCCACCAACCATGGAGGCGCGCCCTTCCGCCGTCCCAGCCGCCTGCCGCTTTATGACGCCCGCATCGCCGATGATGCCACGACTGTCGTCCGCGTCCGTTCGGAAGCCGCCCACAAAGCCCGCCTCGATGACTACGCCAGTTACGAGGCGGCGGAGCGGGGAGCAGCAAAATTCCTCCACGAGACCGTTGACGAGGTCTGGTTCAATGACCTCAAGGACGTGGACACCTTCTACACGAAGGTGACCGCCCTCGAGATCATCTCGTTCCTCAACGCAAACAGCGGGGGGCTCCACGCCGTGGACATGATCTCGCTCCGAACCAACATGCACCAGTATTATGTGCAGTCGGATGGCATCCCCCAGTACATCAACATGCTGGAAGATGCCCAGAAGAAGGCAAAGCGGGTGGGCATGCCCATTGCTGACATCGAACTCGTGATGATGGCCTCGGCAGCCGTTCTTGTGGCGCAACACTTTCCCCGCGAAGTCGACGACTGGGAGGGACTACCCTCCGGCTCTCGCACTTGGCTGGCATGGAAAACTGCCTTCCGTCTTGCCCACCTGAAGCGTCAGCGACAGATTTTGGCTTCGGGGGGGGGAGAGTGGCTCGGAGGTGCGCATGGGGTGCTAGCGGCGGGGCCGGCGATCGGTCGCCTGGAGACTGCACTTGACAACCTTGCCCTCGCCGCCACCAACGACACGACCGTGCTCCAGCAGCTCACGGCTGCCAACTGAGCCCTGACGACCACTGTCGCTGCGCTCACCGCAACCAACAAAAAATTGGTGGAGGTGGCGTATTGGCAGGGGACTCCAGTGGCAACGCCGTCGGGGGGAGGGGCGCGTGTGGCCAAGCACCCCTTCGTGGGCAACTACTGTTGGACGCATGGGCACCGCATCAGCAAGGAGCACACGAGTGCAACCTGTGCCCACAAGGCCGCCGGCCACCGTGCGGATGCGACCGCATCCAACATCTTGGGCGGCTCGGAGAGGGATAAAGGCTGGGATGTGCCCCGCACCTGACGGGGGGGGATGGCTAATGTCGTATATGAAAATTCTAATGAC
>JALLBA010000664.1:0-14993 GCA_036939675.1 Cyclostephanos invisitatus
ATATGTTCAGCACTGATTCCTAAAAGAATCTTTTGATTCTTTTCTAGAGTTGGTGTGTCCGATCTTTCCACGTAGGAATGTCGGTACTTAAGTGAGGTGTGTCAGAACCTTCACCTTCGGATCGTGTGGCTTGCGAGCCTCAAGATCCATGACAACCCGCCATCATCTCACACATCAGCGATTGGCTACTTGGCGAATCACGACATTTAGCGAGACAGTTTCCCGCCAATATGCCATGGCCTATGACCTATGACTATGACATACCCTTGAGTTTAGCACACATGCCCTCGCTTTTGATTCCATTGACTCGGAATGGATCATTTAGCATGCATACGCACTCTTCGGCTTGTTTCACAGCTACCAAATTCCCGCCATGATCAATCCACTTTGCCGACAACACTGGTTTGTTGTTGTTTGTCGCCTCTGGTGTGTTGATTGCATACATGCACTGCTGGCAATAGCGCTCCACATATTGTTTTATATGAGTTGGTGAATCGTCGCACACAGCTGAGTGTACTAATTCTGGCAGTTTTTGCGATTATATTGTTTGCGAGCATATGCCTTTTGCTTGGGTGGAGCCGATGACACAGACAAAGAGGACAGTGTCATGGTAGTTTGTGATGATGACGCAGACTACATAAATGCAGATGCAGATGCCGATGCCTACGGCGCCAATGACGCCGCCAATAAAGAAGACATCGGCACTTTGTCTTGTCCGGATGATGGAGGGGAAGAGAACATACCAGCAACTGGAATGGTGATGATGTGATTTGCATGGCGCTGGGATTGGCCGGGATCAGTTGGTGGATCTGGAGTAGAATAGAGCCATCTACACATCTCCATTGAGCCACTAGCAGGGAGAGATTGTTGCAGGTAGCGGCAAAGTGTGAGATCCGCAATCTCCGGGGGTGGTATATGTGTTGCGGATTTTTGGGTCTATTTTTGAGGTGGAGATTGCTGGGGGTGGTGCAATAATTTGTCATTTTGATCATGTGATGGGTGGCATGTGACATATCAAACTGATTGGAAGGAGTTGGTGGAGATTAATGAACACTTACACGGATGTCTTAACTAGAACGTGGCCAATATAACAATTGATTTGCAAACTGCATCATTCACACAAAGATTAGCTTGGAAAACCCGGTTTGCGGACATCATAAATTCTCTTAAAAATGTAACATTTTAGGAGCTTTTGGCCCACCCTCGCGTGCACCACACCTGGTAGCGAATGATAACTTTAACTTAAACTTAAACATCATATATACATAATATATTCATGATTTTTTTCAAGTGAAAAAAATCCACTCCCAACCACAATAGCTTGCCGATGCTCGTCCCGTCGGTGGATTCATATCACGCCGCGATGCACATTGCGTCTATGTAGTGTATGGCGGCAGTGGGCGCCGAGGGATTGCCATCAAACAACCAAAAATCCACGAACAAAGGAGAATTATTGTAGCAGTCCGACACCTTTCCTGCCAAGACATTCGTAGCCCCCCCACAAAATTGTACCTGTGCATGCCTTGTTGGGGGATTTCGACCATGCCGTGTCATGTGTCATTGCCCAATAGTGTGTTGCGCTGATTGACTCCGGGGCACAGTCATCCAATGATGGGAACTAGCCAAACCTAAGAGGGTTTGGGTGGGTGCCCAACTGCCCGCCCAACCATGAGAAAATCACCCCCCTCCGGGAAGCAAACCAATACCCGCGTCCCCAAAAGATCGGACCAAGCAGAGTTGCTACATTGAATCCATATAGTATGGGGCGACTACCAATGCCTGAGGGAGGTCGTCCAACGAGGGCGAGGGGTCGAACAAAGGAGGGTTCAGCAGGGGTTCCGACAAAATCCGAATTCGAACAATTCGCCCCCACGCTGAAAATGGTGCCGGCGCTTCCCTCATCGGCTGAATCGGATCGCACCGCCACACACATCAAATCCCCAGGGTGTGATACAAGCTACCGATGCCAGGTGGTCGGCGTCCGACATTGGCAGGGGTTCAAACGAAGGACCGTCATGGTGGGGGTCCGATCACATAAAAAAAACTGCCTTGCCTTTTGGGTCCGGAAAAATATGTAGAGCCTGGTACAAGTTCTATGGTGGGACCCGAAAAGCACGGTATCAAGAAAGCCCGATCCACCATGCATCCTATCATAGTAATCCATCGTTCCTCCAAACGCCAATATTCCCTATTTTTATTTTTCCGTTTCTTGTCTGACATTCATCATACTGGAATCCTACGTTGGTTGGAAAAATATGCTTTTTAACCTTTTCAGGTAGGAAAATATACTCCTATTTATCGTGATTACGTATCGTACGTACTACTTATGGTCATGATGAAGAGAGATGATTGTCGCCGCAAATTCAAGCTTCCACACACCACGCGGATACGATGTTCGTCCTTTTCGTGGTCGTGACCGTCGCATCATCACTCGTTGTTGGCGGCTTCCACGTCGACGCCGGCGTCGGCTGCGACGGCCGTCGTCATCGTCGTCCGTCGTCGTCTCCCCCCCCCCCCTCCTCGATTCCATCGACCGCCAGCGGCATAACCGACGCCGTCTCGGTCGACGTCGTAGTTCGAGACGTTAGATACGACGCCTCCGGAGACGACGAGAAGAAGAGCCTCATCTCGTCCGAGAACATCGGACGAATATCCGGGGGAGGCGTCGTGGTCATACCCGACTGGATGCCAATACGCCTAGTTCGCGCGATGAGGGAGGACGCATGCAACTTATTCGAAGATGGACAATTTCGACCCGACGGATTAACGAACACCGCGTTACGGGAGCAGGGATTCGATGCGAAAGCCGACAGGCAGACGTTTCGGGGAGGTGCCGATTGGGACGATTACGGCGTGGGCGATGGGAAGGCGCGATTGGAATTCGCGATTAGGATGGGGAGGCTAAGGGAGGAGTTGGCGATCGGCCTGAACAGGCCGACCCTATCGGACGGGGGTAGGGGGGAAGAGGAGAGGGAGGGGGGGGGAAAGAGACACGAAATGACGTACAATTGGTACGAGCCTGGAGCGAAACTCGGTAGGCATCTCGACGAGCATCACGAGGAGACCAAGGGTACCAAGGGATGGATACGACCGAGTCGACGGTCAGTCACGTGGCTCGTATACCTTAACGAGAATTGGAATGCCGAGGACGGCGGTGCGCTGCGTTGCTTCCCCCGGTTAGAGGGATGCATATCGACGAATAACATACAGGTGGGTGCGCACGATGGCAATTTGCAGGTGGGATGGGTGACGGGAAGGGGCGATGGGGAGGAGGACAATGACGGGATTTTACGGCAACATCCGGTCTTCCTCGACTGCTTCCGCCCGAGTGGGGGAGCGGCTCTGTATCGCGTCGCGAAATCATCGTCATCGGGGGATGACGAAACACGGATTATACTCTCCGTGCAAGACTTTGACGTCCCCCCCCAGCCGATCGATTTCGCGACGTTCCTAGTTCCCGACGCGAAGGATGCATTCGAGCAGATTAGCACGAGTCGCGTCGATCCAAGGTTCGTGCGCCCTACCTCTCCCCTCGCCGATGATGGCGCGAGAAAGGTCGGGGGGGACAATGATGAGACGACAATTACGGATGCCATTCGCCGCGATGGTCCGTCGGGTGACATTATCGGGGATGGAACGTTCATGGACGTCACGCCCGCGGCGGGTACTTTGGTCTTGTTCGATTCAGTCACGTTGCCACACCTTGTGATGGAGGTTACGGGATCGAGACAGAGAATAGCGGCCACTGGATGGTTCCACGAGGACAGCCAATTCGTCTTGGAGGTGTAAAGATTAAGTGATAATGATATTAAGGGACGGATAATGAATTCGTACTGGCGTATTAAGCATATATCAATGCTCTGCGTCGATCTTCCCTCCCTGCCGACCCTCTCATTAGATAGATCGCTTCTTCAGCACTGTGCATCGTCCGACTCGAAATCCCATCGGGGAATTCGCTCCCACCGAACACAGCCGGATGCCAACGTCGGATCCGCCATTGCCATTGCACTCCGATGACTCAGATTCGCATCCGACACTGTTATCCTCGTCGACGCGAATACTAGCACCACGGGTGGACGACGTGGCAACGCCCATTAGTAGGCAGTAATGTCGCATCATCAATGTAAATTCCTCGAGCTCGTCCAGGGCCTCGCACCTCATCGCCCTCTCCCGATCCTCGGGAAGTATCACCCCATGATCGTAGGCGTCGACCATGTCGCAGCCGACGGCGACGTCGAAGCCGCAAGTCCGTACGAGCCTCGTGAGCTGATCCATCAGCGTACGCGTCTTCTCCAGACTCATGAGCCCTTGATTCTGGTTGTCGTGTTCGTGCTTGTCGTCGCCTCCCTTTTTGCTGCCGCCGCCGCCGCCGCCGCCGCCGCCCAAGATGCCAGCACGTTTCAGATTCTCGATCATCAATTGTCCGAACCTGTCGTGACCTGGGATGGGATCGTATATCGCCACCGCGACGAACGACGACCGAGAAGCCGATGAAGTCGGGCTTGCGGCGATGCGAGATAACAGTTCAGCCACCGATGTTTCCGGCAGGTACATCAAAACGCACTCAAGAACGAACAGCGTGGGCGACGACTCGTCGTACCCGTGTTCTGGATGCGAAAGCTTTTGGAATAAGGATTCGGGGGATGATCGTAGATCGTGACCGACGAGGTGGTAATCGGATGATGATGGCAACGGTGCCTCCCGCGGAGAGATGACGATCGAATACGACAAGTCACCATCGCTCCCCTTGTCATGATCGTCGCGTTTGCAGACGTAGTCGTGGCCGTTCGGGACGCACCTCGGCAACCAGATGTGCGCCTTCTGCTCGATCATCGATGGGTGGTCGACCTCGAACCATCGAACATCATCGATGTCATGACCGGTGTCGTCATCATTGCCCCCCTCCTCCTTCTTTTTCTTCCGCCCGAATCGATATCTCAGGTAGGCCGTGTCTCTGCCCGATCCCAAAATCACGATCTGACGTCGTTTTCTGGAGCAGCGTCCAGGACCATGACGTCCCTCCTCCTCCCCGTCCTCCTCCCCCCGAGGAGAAGAAGAAGAAGGTGACGGAATATCGAGGGACCGGAAAGCGTCGATCGCGCGTTCCATGGCCATCGCCCTCGCGTGCGTTCCCCTGCGTATCATCGGCTCAGTTCCAGAGGGCTCACCGCCGCAGCGACGATGATGACGATGATTGCGGTGGTGATGATTATTATTGTTATCATTATGATGGCGATGATGATCATCATCGTGATGGTGACGAAGGCGGCTGTCGAGGGATCGCGGAATCCGTCGCCGCGGCTCGTAGTCATCGCCATTGTCGCCGCCCATGCCGCCGCCACCGCGGTCCCATCCTCCCCCCCCGGCATCCCTCCCCATGGCACCGATGGACATTGGGCGGAGGTGCGGGTCGTCGTAGTATCCCATGTCGACGCAAGACAGCTTGGCGAGGGCGGCGTCGTCGGCGGTGGACTTCACGGCGTCGTCGACGACGTCGTCACGCATCATGTAGAAAATCTGATTGAGGATGGGAGGGAAAGAGGGCGCGCGCGCGGGGTGATCACGAAGACAAAGGAGAGGACTCCACCAACCGACCAGGCAATCTCTTCTTCTCTGGTACGATCCTACGAGCCCAACGTTAGCTCCCATCAAGAAAAAATTGAACTATGGAGTAGATGTCACGTGGGAATAGATAACATCAAGTGAAAAAGAACATGAGAATTTGGCACAACGATCTAATACTGTCAAAAATCCTGCACCTAGTGTCGTAGCGCTTTTTTTCTGCGTTCGCTGATGCGTTCTAGAACGCAAAAGTGGGTCGGTTTTGGCTCAACGAGTTCCTACGTAGCTCTTGGTACATGAATGAGGGGTTTGTGTGCATTTTGAGTGCTTCTGGTGACACACAGGCTACGACGCACATCATTGGCACGTTCCGCCACCCCTGCCACTCGCGCACACATGTGACCCATGCCATGGGTGAATATCATGTCGATATTTGACGGGTTAGGGTTTCCTCGTGTCGCATGCCACGACGTGTTGCAAACATTGTAAAATGAGGCACATGATGTGCTTTTTATCCTTCCGTTGCCGTTGCACTGGTTGCTGCCGTCGTCGTCTCCCCTTCCCCCCTCGTCGATGTCGGTAGTGGCGGTGGGACTGAGCTAATGTGGCGGGTTGATGGCGGCGCATCTTTGGGAGCGGAGGATGCGGTGGAGATGGTGGTCATCGTTGTTAGGGAGAAATAACAATCAACTAACCGTTTTCGTTGGCGGCGGCGATTTGGGAGGGGTAATTGACCTACCCGGCTCATCAACTCGCTCGTCGACCGACGATGATTCGGACGCGGGGGAGGGATCATCGAAAGACGATCGCGACATCCTGTCGCTGGACGACGACAGAGACGCTAACGACGCGACGTCCGCCTCGATGGGCGCTCCGTCATCGGTGGGGGGACAATTATGGAAGGAGGGCGGTCGGGAGGAGGAGGGGAGGGGGGGAGATGAACGAGAGTACAACGCGAGGAGGAGGAGGAGGAGGAGGAGGACGAAGATGACGGCGCCTGAAAGGATGTGGCAAAAGAGAGGTAGGTAGTCTTGCTGCTCGTCGACGGGGTGAAATCGGATGGCGATTGGGAGACAACGCGTCCGACCCATACGTCGTCGCCCTGTCATTTCCCCGTCCCAATGTCGAGATTGATGGTGGCAGCATCCACAGATCGTCGGCCTAGAACATGATCGGTGAGCGACAAGGCAAGTGGGGAGGGAGGGGGGGAAGAAAATCACAGTGCGCGGCAACTGAATATAATAAAATAGATAGGAAAAATAACAATCAACCAATTAAACAGAAGGGGCGGGCTGGTGGTCATTCTCGTTCGACGTCGACGATAACCACTTGGGACCATCGTCGAACGGAAGTGACCCGCGCAATGAGGACGAGGTAGATAAGGCGCATCGTGATGTTTGTCACGACGATGCTATGGCGTGGGGGTGGGATGACGATGACGAAACGACAACGATGATTTCAATGAGAAGAGGTCAGATGTGTCGATTCTCGCCGATGCGGCATCGTACAAGAACAATGCGGGTGCAGCACTGGGGGAGGGGACGATAAAAGGACAGCGTAGTCGTCATTTGGCGACAAAATTAAGAAGATAAAAAGTGGTAAGGATGGCATCACATGATGTGTTCGGGTGCCGACACATCACCAGGCAAGGATACAAATGCGACGAATGACACGAGGACGACAAAAGTGTCATCGTCGGCCGCGACTATTATTGACGGGATACGTACGTACCCACCGCCGCCGCCCTTGCAATCACACTCGCCGCGATCCTGCGCAAGCCACGATGATCACTTACAAAATCATACGGAGGATGGGCGGTGGCACAAGCAGCAGCGTTGGCGGGTTCGGGAGGTCCGCGTCGTTGTCCTCTCGGAGGAGGGGGTATCACCACACAGCCTCCTGCTCCATTGGGTGGAATCCGATAGCACTCGTAACGAACGAATAATGCCTAGAGGCGCACTTGCAGGGGAAATTTTTTACTGATTGGAGGGGAATCGGAATGATAGACGGGGAGAGGAGCCACGCCCCCGATGCTGATCGGCGCGGCAGGGCACTAAAATTTCGTTCATTGGGGGTCGAGTCAGACCTGTTGCCTGCCCCTTGAGGGGGCGAAGGACGACGCCACTCTGTATGTGTCGCCGCTCAGACGTGCAATTGATCGGGAGAGGACGGCGGGCACGCCCAAATTGCGATCAGGACGAGGCGGAACAAGCTGCGGACGAGGGGGGAAGGCATTGAGAGGCCGTGTGGGGAATTTACGAGGGAGTTTATGGGCATGGAGGCGGCGGGGAGGGGCATAGAATGCGGAGGAGGCCCCAGGAGCGAGACCAAAACATCATCTTCTCATGTCTTCTCATGCCAAGATCTGCGCATCGTTTTATGGTCATTTTCTGTATAATCAGACCGTAACCTCTAATAGTTGATACTTCTGGAGGTAAGCATGCATGAAGTTGAGCAAAAGCCCCTAACAAAGAAACGAAAATGCGTTCCAGAACGATTAAAAAGCGCTACGACACGAGGAAGGACCCTAAAGAATAAAACAAACCAACAAACACTCTCGACTCTCCGTCCGGAGGATAACTGATCCCGGAGCGAAGACCGAAGGTCAAACCAACGCAATATATAACTCGATAACATGGGGGGGGCAAGACTCACAACCGAAAACACCGAGCGTGATATTTTGCGGATGAAGGATGAAATATCCTCCGGTATACCCATCATCTTCCCGTGGACACTTGGTAAGAAACAAATCTCATGGCTCGCCTTGAAATATCATGAACTCGGCGTTTTTGCATCCTCGCTCAAATCGACGTGCGTCAACAATTTCACATGAATACGATACCACGCAGGATACAAAACATGGTGGTCCTTCACCGTTTTCGCTGCCGCATTCACCGCATTTCTTGAGACCTTCCAAATTGCCTTCTCGTCTGGCTGGTCGCCAACATCAGGCAGCGCGATTATTGATTACATCATGATATCCGTGTTTTCCATTGACATGATCGTCAATTTCAACCTCGCATATTACGACAAACGTAGCAAGTTAATATACGACCGTCGAGACATTGCCCAAAACTACATGAAATTTTGGTTTTGGATCGACCTCGTCGGTGTGTTTCCCTTCTACATCATGGCATTAGCGATATCCGGTAAAATTGGAGCCGAGGAAACCATATCTTATCAAGATCCTCTGAATTATCTTCGTCTCTTAAAATTGGCGAGGCTTGTGCGGTTGCATCGGGTACTTACCTTCTTCTCTATCATCAAGTACAGCAGGAAAATTTCATTCGTAGCCTATACGCTCATGAGGAACTTCTCGGCTGCGGTATTCTGGTGTCATTTATGGGCATGCATTATGTTTTTTATCGCACGGCAGTATAATTTCGATTCAGACAATACATGGAATGGATCGGTGAATGCGGATATGACTGGATTTGAGCGGTACATTCTAGCCTTGTATTGGTCAGTGGTGACGGTGAGTGGGAGGGGGTGTGATGGAGTGATATCCCTAATTTGTTCGCGTTGTCTCATTCTATTTGGTTTTCAGTTTTCAACGACAGGCTACGGCGACTGGTCACCGGTCAACAGCATCGAGCAGATCTTTTGTATTATATACCTGATGTTGAATGTCGTAATTATGGCTTGGATGATTGGTTCCATAACACTTCTCATTGTAAAAGACGACAAGCAGACTAGCCTGTATCGCGACACTCTGCAAATGCTGTACAAGTACTCCGCTCTTCATGGCTTCGATGATAAGCTCATCAAACGACTCAAAACGCAACTCAGACTTGGATTTAAGAATAGAGATATCGCGGACGAGCAAGTTCTGCGTTTTTTCCCCGCGGCAGTGAGGCGAAAGATATTGCGGAGGCTCTACATGCCATCTCTCCTGTCGACAAATCTCATGAAGGATACTCGGCAGCAGTTCGTCGACTCCTTCTTATCACTCTGTACGGTTGAGATATTCAGTCCGGGAGAAGAGTTGTTGCATCGTGGATCCATCTCTTCTGATTTATTTTTGCTGGTGGAAGGGACCGTTGAAACGTCACAGTCGACCGAAGACGAGCTGCTGGTCAAGGATAACTTATTTGACTCGAACTCGATCTCTCAAATGCCCTCACTTAATGAAGACGTATCCGAAACTGACAACTCGTCATCTGGTGGAGTCACTCGAAGCATGAAATTTAAGAAATCTGGAGAATTCCTGAACGAACTATGTGAGCTTCCTTTCCTCCTCTCATATTGCTGATTTAGTGCTATTTTGAACCAAACTCAACTCACTATATGCAATGCAACATAAACATTTTTTGACAAGGCTTTTTCACTGAATCTCCAGAAAGCGATACCATTCGAACACGGACTGCGTGTAAAGTCCTAGTCATGAGCAGGTCGCACTACAAGGATATCGCCGCCGACCATCCTGGAAGTGCGGGCGTTGTCCTGCGCAACCTGCTATCCAAATATGGAGACCTTCGCAAAGGATTAGGCCAGATGAAGTCGCTTACGAAAAAAGTTGGAATAGGTCGTCTGGTGTCATTTTCTGCTGACATCGAGGATGCACAAGATGAGATAAAACAAGAAACATCTGTCGCTGCCATACGAGACCTCATCGAAATGCACATAAGCAAACAAAAAGATGAACATACAACTTGGTTTTGTTTCGCTGCATCTCGCGGTGATACTGCAACCATCTCAAACATGTGTGAGCACGGTTTCGATCCTAACTCGTCGGACTGTGAGTATTCAAACCTTGACTGGTTAGTTCATTATATGATTGATGATTCTTCCTCACGCACATCATCTCTCCCCCATCTACTTCCGCCTAATTGCAGACGACAAACGCACTGCTCTCATGGTCGCATCAATGAGGGGCAATGTCGGAGTTGGTGAGGCGTTATTCTGTTCTATAGTTGATCTTCGCCGAAAAATCTTTCCTCGTTTTTGACCCAACTTAATTGACATCCTCTACCTGCGGCAGTTACAAAGCTCTTTGAGTATCACGCCAACCCGAATTTGATTGATGTTCATGGAAATTCAGCTCTCTTTGAAGCCGTGAAGAACAACCACGAAGATGTTGTTGAAGTTCTTCTTGAGCGTGGGGCTGAATTATCGATGAGTGGAAGTCTCGCGGCGACCACTCTCTGTCAGGCAGTCGATGATGGGGACATCCTGATGCTTAAGCGCTTGCTGGTCGCCAAGATCCACGTCAACGCATCTGATTACGACAAGCGTACCGCTGTTCATATCGCAGCGTCGGAGGGAAATGTCGCTGCATTGAAGCTTCTCGTGGAGGCCGGGGCTGATCTATCTCTCGAGGATCGCTGGGGAAATACCGCCAAATCCGAGGCCGAGAAGGCGAAATCTGCACAAGTGTTGGCGTATCTTGATTCTTTGAATTCAGTGTCGGCGTGAAACCTTAAATTCATCCAAGATATTTGTAGAAGCTGTGATAACGTCGCCCATGTCAGAACGGTTTCTTTAAATTCTTTATATGATGCCGAACGGGCCGAATGAATACAAGACGGGAGCATCCCTCGGGGAAGTATAGCCACTGTTTCTAATGAGCGAACAAGATGAAAGAGTTTGAGACAGAATCGTTTCGCAGATGTTACGTAATGTTATAGTGGAATAATTCGATTAAACCAAGTATTGTTTTGTTGAGTTCACTGTTGTATAGAACAGAGTTGTAATAGATGATGTAGGTTATGTTCAAATAGCCATATCGTCCATTCATATTGCCCACATAACTGTTTCTCTGTCAGAACTACGATTCGCCGAAATAATAAATGCTTTCTTCTCCTGCTCTTCCTCCTCGTCGTCGTCCCTCATCAGGTTTGTTACAGGTCTCCTCCTCGTCATCGGCTTCCTCCTTCTTTTCATCCTCCTCATTTTTATCGAGAAAATATATCTCTGCACAAAAATCAATTATTGCACACGCCATCCAAAGTATGCACGATCCTAAATCGGAGTATGCATCCAAAAAAGTGGATCCCTGCAGAATCATCTCTATGTATGCCGTCACAATCTGAGACTTACAATATTTAGACCGTAATCCAAACGAAGCCAAGAGGATGAACGCGTTGAAGTGCAGAGAATACAATATACTCACATCCATTAGACATCCGCCGAAGAAGAAGAACCTACTCAATAAGAAGAAATTATGTCCCTCGTAGGTCTCACCCATCTCGTCGATGTCATGGTGCTGTCTCCTGATCATGACGTACGCCTCGAGGAGGTACATGTGACAGCTAATGAAATTCCACCTCCCTTCCATATCAGTCGTATCGCTCGTGGCGCTCAATACCCCCGCGATGCCCGCGAATATCATGAATATGTCGACGCACTCGCAGTAATAGAGGAGGTCGGCTAGGCCGCAGAATACGAAGGATGATCCGCCCAATACGCAGTAGAGCGTCGAGTAATAATCCCATTCCTCCCTCGCGTCCTCGACGATATGTCGCGTCGTTTTGTCGAGGTTCTTCCTCTCCCAATGATCCCACGCGTCGTCGTCATCCACTTCCAATATTTCGTTGGGTATGACGTGCTCGACACGCGCGAATGTCGTCCACGTCAGGCCGACCAACGCGCATTTCAGGTAGAATATCGCACCTGCGATGAAGGTGAAATGACCGAGCCACATGGCGGCATTCGACTCCCTATACCTGATTTGCCACGGCTCGTCGCTCGAACGAGATTGCGGAATCATCATCGGATGGGGGGGGATGATATTTCCCGGACCCGACGCGAGTACCCCGCCCCGCCGTGATCCGACGTCGTCCATCCCAGTCCTCCCCGGTGCCTTCTTGACGAGGAGATGAGATTCGGGATGGCCGTTCTGATATCCGTCATCTCCTATCGTGCGATGCGACGTCGCGCCCATGTCGTCGTCGATGTCGTCGTCGAGCCTCATCGTACTCGCCGTTCGCAACGCGTTACGAGCGCCGCGCCGATACCGGCCGCTTCCGTCTCAATTCCCGTCGTGGGCAACCTTCGGTGTTTCGATTGGATGCCGTCAGCATCCAGCTTCATCGTATGATCCTTTCATTTGGCCATCCCTATATCGGATCTTGCTGATTATATATATCTTATCGTCATTATCTGTCCCGTTGACCAGTCGATGGGGCCTTCCCCACCTTGAGCCCCCCCCGATCAAACTCGACCTCCCCTGCCTGGCCTCTCTGTAACTACAAAAGGATAGGTACGTAGAGCCCCCGCCCGATCCGAGCCCTTTCTTGGTCAAACTAACAAGAGCCCCACCATGGCGTTTTTGGACAAAACTTCAGTCTTGTCTACCGACCATAGTAGGACCCCCCATTCAGAATCCGCCGACAGTTAAGCTTCCAACATCGGTATGAACGATCGCCGCCCCTTATTCTCGCCTCCACACGGGTCCTAGTTCCCGTGTTGGCCTCCCCTCCCTTCCTCGATTTATGATGTATTTGCGTGGCTTGTCGCCGTTTCCATGCTCTGTGATTTTATTGGGATTTTGTGAAACAAAAGATGGGGGTGGGATCCCCTCGTGATCACTCTAAAACAACTGTTGCCTACGGCGAACATGAACATGAATTAATGAGCCGTGTGTTTACTGGAGACATCCGCGGCGAAGAAAACGTAGGTGTTGAAGGAGTGCTAGACGAAATTAACAATATGACAGACAAACTATCAGCCGTATCAAATGATGAGTATATTTGAGCAAATAGTACCGCATCCAATGCTGGTAGATTAGATGATAGCAATGAAGAAGACAAAGATGATGACATGCTACTCTCGCGCAATGAAAGAGAAATGAGGTTGGAAGCGGCTCTACAAAAACTATGGGACATGAGTAGGAAACCGCTGAACAAGCATACAACAACTGACCTTTTTGTGAGGGGATAATTAATGCTTGGTGGTATGGCAAAGACACAGAAATAGCCCACGAAAAGAGAGATTGTAAATGTGCAATGATATACAAAGCGATGAGGAGTTACTGCAGCGCCCAGATGGATAAGCGACAACTTAGCCTCGAGGAACGTATGATGCATTCAGCAGACAGGACGAACCGATACAGTGCTGTACCACTCCGTACCAACCTGAAGAGATTGGGGCAATGCATAGAGAATGATGGATACATAGTGTGCCTCGTAGTCATTCAGCAAAAGAAGTCTTCTTCGGAGAATCCCAGCATCACGTCCCCTATGCTCGTCAAGATGGTAGCCTTCAATGAAATTGTCAGGGTTGGAGCATTTGTTCACTTGGTCACTGCCGAGACTGACAAGAGGCACCATCATCAGAGTGACCCCGGTAAGGAGTGATCCCACCATAAGAGGGACGGCAGACTTGCCGGATCCAGTCTTCGCAATGAGGAACGTTGACGTATCACTCGAAAAAGCAGTATCTGCAATTGCCCTAATCTGCCATTCATTGGAAATTTTGATGCCCCAATCATCAAGCATCGAAAGGCGAATCCATCACTTGTTAAGTGGGTCCGTATCCAATAGAGATGACACTGGGGCATGCCATCCAATAGCCTGTCGATGAGCTGCGGCGGTTATAACATCGTAGGTGGTGCTGGGGATCACTGTGCCCTTGGACCCGATATTCTCATCGGATGCACCATTGTTGTCATCGTCAATCATCTCGTCATCATCAAAGACATCGTCCAGGCCGCCAGCATACTCGTTGTCATCCTCGTGAGCTGGTAATGTTGGCATCATGCTCCCAAAATGACGGACACGCCGACATGTCACGCGACATGTCGGCGCCAACACAGACCATGTCGGCAACATTGAGCCGTGTCGGCTCCTCAGATGCCATGTCGATGTTGTGTTGGCATGACTATCCGACATGTTTGCACATTTCAGCAAAAAAACTACTAATAGTGCTATGATATTATGCAGCAATCAAATAATCATGGCAAAAAAGTGGTGGCTTTGGGAGATGGCGGTGGCACGATGGCATTTGGGGAGGCGTGTTGGGCGGCCATTGAAGGTAGCGGCGGGCCGTGACAGCAGCGGCAGAAGATGAGCGACGAGGGCGTTGATATTGACGACGTGCGATGAGAGGAAAGGTCGATGTGCTGTGACAAGTAACTCGACAATCAACTACTTTAAACGAAATGCGGCAACAAAAGCACAATGCTACGGGACGCCGGGCGTGACAAGATGCGCCAGGGGGCATGATGCAATGATGAGGCAAGACGAGACACAACAATGACGAGACGAGAGGGACAACGAGAGACGAGACAAAGCACAACGTGGCATGGTGACGCGATGAGAGACGACGCTACAACCAACCAACCAAACAAATGAACAAATGAACAAATGAACAAACAAAGCGGGGGCGACATGAGGTGACACTCGGCAAGAGGTGAAGACGCGATGCGAGGGGATGGAGGCGGCGGGTAATTTTTTTGTGTTTTGTTGGGGGGGGGGGGGGGGGGGGTTAGG